>JANHGB010052223.1:0-13817 GCA_026283785.1 Coracopsis vasa | reverse complement strand
TCTGACAGTCATCAGCAACACATACTTACCATATCACACAAACTCCGCTTCTATCCACACACTGGAAGCTTTTAAATGAAGCAGCAAGTGACCCAGTCTTCTGGGGAACCCTCAGCCAAACAGAACCAAACACAGACTACATCCTGTCAAGTAGAGCAACAGATTAGACCTCACTGAAGGTTAGGGAGAAACATGCCTTCTTCTGAGGAATGTGGTTTAATTCCAATATATTGCCTTTGTTAAATGATTTATAGTAACGAGAAAGAGATATTATCTTTTTAGTTTTCTCGCCAGGACAGGATTGATCCCTGAAGCAAACTTTGAATTGCAAAGTTAACATAATGCAAACCAAGACAGAATGCTTGTCCCTCCCGTCCATTGTGGGGAGGAGCTCGTGCAAACCTCTGCACTCCGTCCTACTCTGAAATACAACCTAATAGAGAAAACTGACTGATCGCAGGCCAACACTGCAGTTTGGAATGTCTACCCAAGTCAATGGGAAGAGATGCAAAATGAACCTTTGACAAGGCATTCAGCATGTGCTGTGCAGCATAAAACACTCCATCTATCCAAAGCTTGACACTGTGGTTACAACTGTATGTCCTACAACAGATAAGAATGGCAGAGGAGAGGCTGTCAAGTTGAGGACAGCACAGAGCCATGCACACCATGGTCCGCAGAGAGTGGGACAGGAAACATTGTGGTTGACACTGGTGGGCAGTGGTCTGCAAACCACCGTGGAGTGGGTGCAGGATGGATGAAGGAAGGGGCAGCAATTAGATTCCTATCTCAGAGGGTTTTACTGTCACATGCAATAAAAGCTTCACTAGAGATGGACAATCAGCCTGAAAGCAAGTGAAATATTCATTAAGTTTAGGATGGATTTCAGTGCACAAGACAACGTGTTGTCAGTAATCGTAATATTAATGTAAATTGAAAGCAATAGATTTGGAAGGTGGACAGTAATAATCTGGGGTTTACAGCAGTGAATTCATCCCCATTAAAGCAACAGGAAAGCTAGAGGGTTGAATAAATGGACTAGAAAAGATCACCTTTGTAATAAAAGGAAGGGTGCATGCAGCAAGGTGAACAGTAGGTCAATTTGTAACTGTTTCAAGGGGATGAGGAAACATTCACCTGAAATCAGCGTAAAGCTGTAACAGCCGGGCTGTCTGCAGCAAGCGCAACTTGACGTAACTTTTTTGACTTTATCAGAGGCTGAATGTACATAATGCTGTAGTTGCAAAAGTCTCAAGATGTGTTTAAAAACAAACAAACAAACAAAACCCCAAAACCAACAACTCCCCCAAAAAATCAAGAATGCGCATATTGTAGGAAGATAATAGATGCCCTCCAAATCCAAATGCATACATACAAAACCCTCCAGATGAGGGCTGTTGATGAATACAACACTGAATATTCTTCTACCCTGAACGTATCCATAGAGTTTTGCATCTGCCCTTAGTAAAGCAAAGCATGAGGTTGCAAGATATCTTCTCCTTCAGTTGTTGCTGTGGCTGAATTTGGCACTCTCCATGATCCAGAGGAAAGCAGACTTGGTTCTCTTCTGTGTGTAAGCATATCTCCTCTGCATGATGCTTCCATTCACATGAGGCTGGTCATACACGTGTGTGAGAGATGAGCCATTTTGCTGCTGAAGAGCAGATAACCACGGAGTTCTTCTTTTCCTCCACTTGAGGGGAGAGGGTCAGCTACGTGTGCCACAGCTGATTGTCAGGGAATTTGCAGGAACTTAACCAACTTTGGTCAGATTCAGTCAAATATGCGAGAGGGGTGGCAACCACAGTATAGTTCTAAAGCTCTTAGCAGGGTAATTAGCAGACAACATGGTCTAGGTCATTAAGGAGCTTGGCCAAAACCATAAATGCTACAGAAACAGGAAACAACAAAACATTAAGTCAACCAAGCATGCAGGTAGCACAGAGGAAGGCTTAGTGCATCCTAAGTGCTAGAGAGAACTAAGGGGAATAGACAGGTGCACCTTATAAGCTTTCCCCATCAGCAACCTGACAGGTACAGTGTCCTCAAAACAAAGGATGGAGAGAGTTTGAGGACTTATGGTTGCTCATGGAAGAGCTCCAAACCTGATATAATAAAGCAATAAAGGCAGCACTCAAGGATGGCTTCAGACATAGATGTCCTGCACTCACAGTCATGTTCAAAACTGTGCTCAATGTTGAATGTGTTTGTGGTCACTATGAAGGTGTGAGGAAGGTGCTGGAGGCTCAGCAACAAATGACTAATTGTGATAGCAGTTGCACAATGACTTTAAAGCCTTTCAGATACGAAACCACTAAATTGTTTGATGCGGTGTACAACCTTCTGCTTAAGCTGGCCTAGGTAATGAAGAAGTGAAAAGTGCAAATGTAGTGCCAGTTTCTGAATAGATATTGAGGAAATTAAGGAATGATTACAATTGCCATCACCCTGGCAAGAACTCCAGTGGGGGTATAAAAGGCTGAATGTGGTACACAGTAAGCTGACCTCGATCAGCAGTGACTGTAAAATGCTTCTTGCCATTACAGAAGGTGGTGGGAGCACATGGAGCTAGAAAATTTCTCTGCCCTTCTCCAAGGTGATAGAAGTTTTCTTTTCAGCTAGAAATGTACATTCAGTAAACTGAAAAAGAAGCTGGTGAAGGAAGACATTTTCATGGAGCAGAGCCCAGAGCTAGACATTGAACATGTGCATTTTATTTTTAAAAAGCAACAACAACAAGAAGGAAATGCAAGCCAATGTAAGATCTTGTCTCATTTCAGTAAGATGATTGCCAGAGCAGCGGCTCAAGATGTGAAGCCACAGAAAATGATTCAGGCTCCTAGAACAGTATTTATCCAGGTTCCATAAAGAAGGAACTAAGAAGAAGGAATGAATGAAGAGGTGAGGTGGTGGTGAAGAAGCCTGCGATGTTGTTTAAACTACTAGAGACCATTATATATGGACATGTTTCTAAGTAATACTGAGCATATACTATTAACCACCTGATTAGAATAGTGGAATGAAAAACAGCTGGAGGACTTTAAGAGGTTTTTAGGGGAAAAACCATAATGATAATGGGAGATATTTATTACGCCCATACAGACCAGGTAGATACCATGTCAAAGAATGATGCAAAGACTGTATTTTTAGTCCTGATAAATGAATAGTTCTTAGAATGACCACTTAAGGGAGCAAAGTGGAAGATGAACTCTAGATTTAGTCACTAGTAGTACAAAGAAGTACATAGAGTACATAGGAGTTTGAAATGTAATAGTGAATAGTTGCTTTGTCATAACAAACACGATGTGCTCAGATCCAATATTACTGCAGGAGAGGAAATAGCAGCAAAAAAAGCACACTGTGGTGCAATGTAACTGAAAGAGGAGGTGGCTATATTCTCCTTTGAGAAGGAATAAGTATAAAAGTCAGGAAAGTAACTCAGAAGAATTTTAAAGTAGCTGATGAAAGGACAAAATGTTTACAATGACATTGAGACCCTGTATTTAAAGCTTTAGGTATGCCATCACTCGAAATACATTAACAACCAAACAAAAGTCTTCAAGTCTGGCACAGTTAAGCAGCTGAGCAAAGGAGACGTCTAGAAGTAAAAAGACATCCTTCAAAAGTTATAAGTTACGGCCAAAAAAAAAATATAGAAAATCCCAAACTCTGCCAAGCTAAATTAAAAACCAAAAACCTAAAAAGACAACCCAACACATCCAGGCCAGCCAAATAGTTCTTGAACAGAAGCTTTCCAAACCCATGAAGATTACTAATAAAAACATGTTCTACACAATAAGAGGAAGCCTACAGGGACGCAGGGGCCCAACAGTGAGCTTTAAGGGAAGAACAGTCAACAGAAATGGCCTTGACTAGAGGCTACTGTCACCAAAGGCAGTTGTGCACATCCAAATGTTTTTTTGCTACATATTTAATATCCTGCACCACCTCCCGAGCGGCTGTGGTTTAACAGCAATGGTGTATGTATAATTTCTACTGAAGTTTGGGTTCAGCCTTGTAATTGTCTCACTCCATTATGTGCCTCCCAGCAGGCTGAAGGAAATACTGCAGCAATAATAGGGTGGTGACTGATGGTTTCAGACTGGATTTCAGTCCCTGTTAACTTGCAGACATTTCGTTAATAGATGGCTCTGAAGTGAATAACCAAATGAGAAATCCCAAGGTCTGAGGAATTAGCCACTAGTCAAAGCACTGCACGAGAGAGGCAGCAAAGACAAAACTGAGCCCAGCTTTAGGTTCTGGGAGGAGTTACTGCTTCACCAACCTTGTTTTCACATGGAGATGTTTAGAGATGTTAATAGAGATGGGGATTAGGAGAACAGCTGTCCATAGCAGTAACTGGTGTTGGCTGTTGTCACCTCTCTTGTGGTTGCTATTGGCACTTCAGAGACCCTGTCCTGCTCTGACCTATTCTTTTTATCCCGGCCATTAATAGCATTGCCTTCTCTGGAGTCTGCCTCCACCAGCATCTGGAGGACTCTGACTTATTCATTTTCCTCCAGTGGCGGCTACAATTCATGAGCAGATATACCCTGCAGGTCTCTTCACTCATAAAAGATTGTAGATAGCACTCACTCTTACCCAGTGATGAAAATGGACCGTGGTGATGTCTAACTGTTCATCAGCCAGGCTTCAAAGCCTGTGAAAACCCAAGCATAGTCTGAACTAGTTCCTTGTGAATTGTACCATGTGTTTCATAAAAGGTTATAATCTTCTTCTGTACACTTAATGTGAATTTCTTTAATCAATTACATATTTTGTCTACATGCTAAGTGCAATCCCAGGTCTTGGAAGTTTTGATACACAGACATTGCCCAGTTTGCACATTTTCATTGTATAACACCATGAATGTCCCGTGTGCACTTCATGAGACCTTTGAAGGACTGTAGACATTTTGCTGGTTAGCCTTATTGGGCCATTTGAATGACACAACCAAGCATGTCCACTCTTGAGTTACATGGCTTAGGGCTGTTAGGCAGTCCAGCATTGCTCTAGCAAACAAGTGGTATTTGCGAATCTCTTTGCCCCCAGGTACTTGAAGGAGAGCTTCTTTACTTAGGAATATGTTCCAACTGTCTCTAGGTAACAGAAAATGTATTTTCTGCTGGCTCTCTACATACTCCCTGCCTCTAAAAATAAGCTATTTAAAGATGCAGTTTCCAGTACTCACCAGTTCACCTGAAAAGAGAGCTTGTATACAATACTGATATCATACAAAATTTCACAACCTTGTAACTCACTCACTGACTAAACCTTCCAGCCATCCTCAATTTACCTTGCCTAGTGTTTTCACATGGACTTGTGGGTTTCCCTTGAATTAAGCTGAGAGGTGTTAAATCCATTTGTCCTAGCAGCGTTATCTCCTAAGGCTCAGCTAACCAGAATCTTCTGAGGTTAACCTAGAAACATCATGTCTTATATCTCTCTCACTCATTCCTGGTACAAGTTTTTCTCCTTCTAAGATTGTGCACAGCCTGTGGCCACTGATTCTGTGGGTTTCTCCACAAGTTGCACTGTTTGCTGTGGTCACATCCCAGTCTTGGCATACCGACAAAATGATGAGCCAGAGGACAGTGCACCTCAATGCGTTGGGATGCTTAGTGGGGGCACAGCATGCTGCCTGAAATGAAGCCACAGATATAAACACACATGGAAGCTGGCTGGGAGCACCAGGAGAGCAGAAAGTTGTGAAGCACTGCTAGTAAAAGAGGTTGTTGTAAGGACATGAAAGGGGATAACATGGATAAGATATGTCCCGAGAAGGTGTGAGAAAGGGTAGTAAAGAGGGTCCTGCACAGGTATTCTCAGGGGTTGACTACAGAAACAGTGTTGAGCATAAACTGTACTGTTTCTAAGGCTACCAGAAGAATAAAGAGTAGAAATAGTGCAATTATAGCCTTTAATTTCCCAGTGAACGCCAGGCGATAAACAGTGCCAGAATAGCAGGGCTCAGGTATCCTCTTGACAAGACAGAAATCAAATTTCCTTATTGATTCATTGCAATGTAACCCACAGCATTATTTCAGACATGGTTTTAGTGAATGGGGAGAGTGCCCTATCAGCCAGGCAGCAGACCTGCAGCAAGGAGCAGGCATCAGCACAGGCAGAGCCAGCAAGGAGAGGGGTAAGGGAAGAGGAGACTCGAGCCAGCTGTGATCAAACTCCAAAAGTGGGTTTTACTCTGTTTCAGCAAAGGTGATTAGGGGAACAGAGGGAATGATGAGACACCTAAAGGAACAGGAAGAGGGCAATAGAAATTATGCTCAGATGAGGCTGGCAGCTTTAGTCTAAGGCACTTGATTCAGACTTGAGGATGATACACTATGAACCAGCAGAAATTGCTGCTAAAGGTGAAGATGAGTCCATACAGGAGAGACTGCCCAAGCTGCACCAAAACCAAGCATGGCCAGGCTGCAGGAAGGATATTAACCATGTATCTTGGGAATAAATTCAGGTTAGTAAATCTGTTGGTAATTTCAGAGGAGTCAAGTGCCAGCTCCCAAAATGCGGAGGCTGCACGGAGTTGGGAGGGATTTCAAGTGCTGAGAGAAGTAGTTTGTCATAGAGGAAATAAAAGGGGACCTTGACCTTGTCAAGGGATGGGGGAAGTAGGGTGAAATATTACAGCAGAAAGGTAAAACTTAAACACTTAGGGACCAGCAGAAAGGACATTTGCTATAAACTGATAAAATGGAGGCACTGAAGGAATGAAAAGACCTTACTGCACTAAAGAATGAATGTGAAGCAGCAGCATGATGCTTCTGTGAAAAAGGAATGGCATGATGCTAGGATGCATCAGACAAGCTATTTTTAGCAGAGACAGAAACACTACTGCCATTGCGCAAGGCATTGTGAGACTTCTTTCAGAATATCCTTGCAGCTCTGCATCCAGGAAGGATAAATTTCCACTGCACAGAGAAAAAGTATTTGGATAGAGAGACAAACAAACACCAGCTGATGAAGATCAGCTAGAAGAATTTGGCTTGTTCTGGCCAGGCAGAGGCTGAGAAAAGACGAATGTATTTCTGAAGAAACACTGCAAGAAAATCATAAATAAGAAAATGTTAAGAAAATCTGTAAGATGTACAATAATGGCACAAAATAAGAGTAAGTTTGGTGAAAAAGGTCCTGGACCAGCCTTTCAAGAGCGGTAATGGAGCTGAGAAACCCAGATCAATTTAACATACAGTTTAGTAGAAATCCCTCCATAAACTTCTAAATGGAGGAGCCCTGGACACAGGCAGCTCAGCCTGGGATACAGCTCCTGGCTGGCCAAGGAGTCAGCAGTGCTAAGGTTGTTTGGAGGAGGCGCTGCTTCAGCTCCAGGCTTCCAGGTTTCTGCTGGTCACATTGAAGATGAAGAGTAAACAATTTCCCCCTTCATTTCCTTCTAAAGGTACTGAGGTTGCTCTTCCAGAGCACTGAAGACAAGCTCTGGGCCCCGTACATTGGTACTCCCAGCGTTATAGTCCCAGAGGCCTGATCACCCATTAGGCTTAATGCTATTGCCAGATTAGGGTCAGGAGGGAATTTTCCTGGATTGATAGAAAAATTGCAGTTGCATTTTTGTGTGGATTTATTTGTTTATTTGGGGGGTTTTGTTTTGGGGTGTGGTTGGGGTTTTTTTGTACTTCTCTAACTTCACATCTATTTTCTAGATCCTGTACATTTTTTCGCCCCAAATTCTCTGCTATCTCCAGGCTGCAGACCTGATGGTCCCTTAATCTCCCTACTTGCTTCCTGTGGCATGTTACAGCTGCAGCTTTTTTGCTGAAAGGAGACAGGAAGTATTTGCAGTGCCTAGTCTGTGGGATGAGTGGAGCAGGTGTCTGGCTTAGAGGTACCAGCAGAACATTCATTGCACCTTTACCCTCGACTGCAGGACCCTTGACTGTAGTGTAACCCTGTACGACTGCCCCAATGTGAACACAAGTACACATGATAACCACAAAAGCAGCTGCCAGAGGGAATACGGTAATTAACCCAGGCTGTCAGCTGTACAAGCACAGATTTGAAGCACACACTGGCTAACCGTAAGGGCTTGCTTGCAGGCAGGCAGGAATTTGGAACAGGAGAGGTGTAAGACAGCAGAGAAGGTGTGAGAGTGAGGGAACCCCAAACCTGCAGGCTCTGCGAGCCATAGGGAGAAGAGCATCTCTCTCAACTCTCAAGAGTAACTCTGAGCCCACATTTCCAGAGATCCCAGCACCAAACTCCCATGGCCCCTCTCTGAAGATGAAATACCCCTGTGAGGCTCACATTGCAAAGAGCCTGGGCTGGAAAGGCACAGACACGAATCAGAAGCAGTCTCTACTTTGAGTCAGGACCTCTGAGCTCTTGGATGTGTGGGATCAGTCTGAATCTCAAGGGCTGATGGTCCCAAGGAAGGAGCATCACACAGCCAGGTTCGTGCCTGGCACCTCTCCCCACAGGGGTCCCGTCAGCTTTCAGGATGAGCACGCTGAACCTCTTAAGCTGGATCTTAAATGTGAATGTCCTATGTGTGTAAAGCAATCTCACCTCATGGCAATGTGGGTGCTGAGCATCTGGCAGCATCTGACTCCAAGGTCCCAGAATAACCTTTCCTGAAGGTAAGGGGCTCTGCTGTTGCTGAGGAAACATTGAACTCTGTAAAGCAACAGGGAAAAGGGCTGTACAGCCTCCAGCCCCAGGCAGACA
The DNA here is from genome assembly GCA_026283785.1 of Coracopsis vasa. NCBI lineage: Eukaryota > Metazoa > Chordata > Aves > Psittaciformes > Psittacidae > Coracopsis > Coracopsis vasa. The sequence continues at coordinate 5,117 of JANHGB010052223.1, read as the reverse complement.
TGTGCAAGGAATGCTGCTGCCAGAGTCTCCTGCTGCCCCACTGCCTTTTGCACATGGGATCCAAACCAGCTGATGCATAGAGAACAGGCCCCTCATCTTCCAGGTTTTGCCCACAACGAAAGACCACTGCGGATGCCCCTCTGGCTGCTTTCTAGCTTGGAGATCACATTCAGGACATACTAACCCAAGAGGGAATGAGAAAGGAAAGGGAAGAGGAAGGTGTGAAATCAGCACCAGTCCCTTGGAATTTTGTTCCAGCAGATGGGTGCAGGTGGCAGGGTTCAGGTTGCTGGTTCAGGAAGTGCTAGGGACAACCACAAGAGAGTGAAGTCTGCATCAGGAAGAGAAGGGGAAAGGCTGAGAGTACCTTGGAGAGAAATATTGTGAAAACCCCAGCTTCACTTAGTGACCTCTCAGAAAACACCCCTGTGTAGTCCCAAGACATGGGCTGCTGCAGCTCAGAGCAGAGTCACTCATACAGGCATGTATGAAGATGCCAAAGGATGCTGCATCCTGTAGGAAGAATGTTGACTGTCCTACATGCACTGTGTGCCTTGAGTGAAGCAAATGTGCTTCTGAGAGACCCCCCCAAGGAGCTGGGGTCCCTAGAAAGCCCCAGCTTTGCCCCTTATCTCTGATATGCATTTGGAAGGAGGAACTCCACAGGTACTGCTGATGCCAGAGGGCAAAAGCTGTGCATGAGCTGCACCACAGCCTCTTCCAAATGGCACCTGTGAAGTGAAGGGGATCTAATCTGGGCCAGCAATGCAGCCACCAGCAGGACTTACCTATTGGTGTGCACAGAGGAGAGCCAAGGCATGGCTCTGCCTTGGGAGGTCCAGGCCCAAGCTCCCAGACTGGGTTATGTGCAGTGCAGCAGAGTGGTCTGGCTGGCAGCAGGGAGGCACGCAGAGCTGGACGCCATCCACACACACAGCTCCAACACAAGCCAAAGGCAGGCACGTCCCCCCCCGCTCAGGGGATGCATCTGTGTGCAGCTGCAGCCATGCCTGCCAGCTGTAGAGCTGAGCAAGGGAAGTGGTCCAAAGTGCTGATGTCCTCCAATCCTCTCCAGACAGCTCCTGCCAGCACCCACACTTCCAGAGAGCTGTGCACTGCTTCCCATTCTCCTGCCTCCTTCTAGCAACGGTGCCTTTGCCACTGGTTGGACGACAGGAAAACACCTTTCTGCAACCCTCACACCCTCTGCAACAGACTTTAAATCAATAACCCCAGAACACAGGGCCAGGTTATTGCCAACGGAAACCATTAAACTATAGCACGGGGGGATAAAGCCAGCCTCTAACACTTGAAAGATTTACAGGGCACGACAGCAGGGTGTTAATTCTTTTGGCAACACAAACGCTTTCACACCCCCTGCCTTTCCTCACCCACAGGAGCGAGGAGAAGGGACCATGTGCAGCCCAGCCCCAGGAACACAAGGACGCAGCCTCATTCATGCTGCAGCCATTTGAGGTGACACCTCATATGCTCATAGGGCTGCCCAAATGCACAGACTTCAGGTCCATGGGGTAGTACATCCCCATGGGTTGTTCTGCCAGGAGATATACTCAATGCCTAGCTCCAGCTTCCCTGTGACAACCCCAGTCCCTGCCTGCCTCCACAGCTGCAGCAGAGGAAAGACTGCGAAGAAACTTTCAGACCACCTAAGGTGGTTGGAGAAACCAGCCCAGCTCTTGGGCACTGAGCCTTTCCTCAGACCTGCATCAGCTCACCGGTGTTCCCACAGCTGGTTGAAAAGGCACGTCCTCTGCAACACCCTTGCTTGGATCCACGCGTCCTTAGCACTGTTGTGGCAGCTCAGACTGGGGAGATGCTCGTCAGCCCAGCTGCCCTGGGCAGGAGAGGAGCTGCAGCAAGAAGGGCTTGCATGGACTCCCAAAAGGGACACTCGCATCCTCTGTGAGTCCCTGCCAGGCTCTGGCTCTCATTCTGCTCCTGCCAAGCGCACATCCCTGGGAAGAGCTGCATTACTGATTAACAGCCCCCTGCCCACTTCCCCTCCATCCTGCCTTTGCCTGCAGCCACCTCCTTGGACCCTCCTTTGTGCAAAGTCCAGGGTCAGGAAGGAAAGAAGATGAGGTGGGAGCTGGTCCCAGGACTCACCCCACTGGCAGCCTTACTGCACATGTGTACTCTGGAGGCTCCTGGGGCCAAGCTGTGGAGCAGCACGAGAAAACCAGTGTGCAGACAGGAGCAGCAGCATCTCTTTCCAACCAGGGGAGCAGAGGGCACAAGTGGGCTCCAGCCACTGTGCTAATCCCAAACCATCACATTGCTGCAGCACACCCCCAAAGAGCCTCAGACGTCCGAGCATGACTCCAGTGGCAGCATCAGCTTGGCTGAACCCCCACACTGCATCGCTCCTGCTGGACATCCCACCTGAGTTTATTGCTGTTTCCCTGCCCGCTCTCCTACTTGCCTCCAGCAAGCAAAGTGTCTGTGAGGGCACTGTGAGGAGCCCTTTGGAGGTCCATCCCCTTCCTTCCACACTCCCCCAGATCTGTAGAGCCCAGCTGGATGGCTGCAGGCTCCCCCACCCCAGGGTGTGCTGAGAGGCAGCCCAGCTGGGCAGCATTGCAGCCTGCAGAATCCTTAGTCCTGAAACCAATGTGCTCGATGCAGTCTTGATGCCATCCAGCACTGCCAGCTCAGCCATGCTGGGGATCCACAGCCCAAAGCAGGGCTTTCTCTGGCTGCCAGCAGAAGAGCAGGGTGCAGGGCCCTGCACTGTTGGGTCAGGGCAAAGTGCAGGGAAGGTACTCGGCAGCAGGTCCAAGCATGATCCCTTGGGTGCTGCCTGGGATTGCCCTTCTCCACTGTGAGCTGCAGCACACTGTGGGGCCTCTATAGGCATCCCACATCCCTCCCTGTCCCTGTCAATTCTTTCTCTGCCAAGCACCATCCCGCTGTGCTCTGCCCACTGTGGACACCTGTAACTCTCCCTCGGAGGACACCCAGAGGTGTCAGACATCCCTCTCCTTCTGTCGAGCTGGAGCAAAACCAAGGAGCAGGCTCAAAAGGGTAGGCAGACAGCATAGTTGTGCACACTGCCCTCAGTGCAGGCAGACCCCTGCCTGTGCTCCAGTCAAGGGCTTGAGCCCCCTGTACCCCCGAGTAGAGAGCGGCGGTGGAGGATCTTGCACTGCCCCTCCGTGGCCACCACGGGAGGTGCAGGTGGCCCCAAAGCCCAGCAGCGTGCCCCAGAGGAGCCCTCATCCCAGCAGAGCTCAAGAGACGGTCAGAGGGATCTGTGCTGCCTGTCCTCAGAGGTGCTCAACCCCGTGCCAGGCCACAGACGCCTCAGAGACCCTGGTCCTGTCCCCCTTTTGCAGACATCCCACTCCTGCACCTAGTCCCCAGCCCGTGATACCTCTCATTGGGTCAGACCCTACATCCAGAGGGGGTACAGCCCCAAGTCCACACCTAGAAATGGCCCACATGAAGGAGACGACAAGGCAGCACTACTGTTTGGGCATCCACATTTATTACATGGCTGAGGCAAGCCTCAAAGCAGCTGGGGGCTGCCACTCACCTGGGCCCTCTGGTCAAAGGCAAATGACCCGTCCTCCTTAAATACTGGTTATAAAACAAATTTCTTTTTTAGCTTTTTCTTTTTCTTAAAAACCCTCTCTCTCTCCATACTTTTTTGTCTTTTGTGTTTGAGTATAAAAGTGGGTGCGGGTTTTCCGCCTCACCGGCTGCTACCTCCGCAGGCTGCGCTGTGCCTGCCGCAGCAGTGTGTCGAAGTCCAGGGAGTCAAACTTGCTCTTCACAGGGGCTGGGTCGAAATCCTCCCGGTTTGAGTCTGGAAGAAATGGGGAGAGGCTGCTTTGAGCCACAGGGACACTGGCACAGTTCTAGCCATGCCCACAGCAACTCCTTCACATTTTGCTTCATGTACCAACCTCTAAACTCAGAGATGACAGAGGACTGGACCTGGATAGGATGAGGAGCCCCTGCCCAAACTCCCCGTGGGCAAGACTATCCCTGGATGTGGTCCTGCCCAGCCAAGCCTGACTGACCTCAAGGATGGAGATCCCCACACCTCTAGGAAGGAAAGGACTGAGAGTGCCACCCCCCAACCTGGGGGCTGCAAGACTCACCCAAGTCGGCATAGTTCCTCCTGCAGAACTGCCGACGGCCGCCAAAGCACAGGTCGAAGGGCTGCTCATCTGGGCGCCGCAGCTTGTGCCCACTCTCAATGGCAGCAAAGGCTTCCTCGGCATAGCGGTAGGTGACAAAGCCATAGTTGTCCCTGGAGCCAGAGAAAAAGGAGAAGGAGATCATCAGCAGCACAGTATATTTGTCCCTCTTTGCTCTGCACCATCCCCTTGAGGCATGGGAAAAGGGATGAGAGGAGCAGTCCCAGAGAAGGGGCTGCTCCATGTCCGTGCAGCTCTTACCCCTCGGAGCGGAAGTGCAGGGTGCACTCCTCGATGTCCCCGAACACAGAGAAGCGGTGCTGCAGCTCCGACCGGGTCATCCTGCTGGGGATCTTGCCAATAAACACAACTCGTCGCTCCTCCTGCGGGCAGGGATGCACAGTCCCGTGAGATGGGAACAGGGGGGCTCAGCATCTCCAAGTGAGCCCTCCCAGTGAGGAGGATCTCCTGAACAAAGCACTCTCCCTGCATTGCCACCCATCACACTATGCCCTGGCCAGAGCCTCCCAGCAATGCTGCCTGCAAGGCTGCAACCACACAGCTTTCTGAAGAGATGGCAGGGCTGAGAACACCCGAATCTCCATCCCCAGTTTCCCAACCCTCCAGCACTCACTATTGCACGTTCCTTCTCGAGGATCCTCTGCCTTTGGTAGTGGTCCTGTGCATCGTAACTGTATCTGGCAGGGCAGAAAATGGACACATGAGCTACAGGGTGCAGAAGAGAGTGATCCCAGACACACAGGAGATGCTGAAGGAGTGGGTCCACCCCTGCCCAGGACACCAGAGGCTGGGAGATGGGTTTGGGGGAAGCTCACACACCTGCAGGGTGGTCAATGCTCACCTTCTCCGCCTGGAACAGAATATGAGAACAGGGTAAGCATGGAGTAGAACTTTCTTAGCATACTTTTTGACTCCAGAAAATTGAGGTTC
>JANHGB010052221.1:15058-41245 GCA_026283785.1 Coracopsis vasa | reverse complement strand
TGACATGGTTTAGTGTGAGGTGTCCCTGCCCATGGCAAGGGGATTGGAACTAGATGATCTTAAGGTCCTTTCCAACCTTAACTATTATATGATTCTATAAAAGGGTTCAGAAAGAAAAGAAATCCAGAAGCATACATACAACATTGATAATTTGGTTAATTCAACTCTCCAAGGACCTAAGTTTCTGCAGTGGAAGTCTTATCTTGAACTTTGATGTATAGTGTCTAAAATTATTTTCATATTAAATGAATAAATATAGAAATGAACATGGACTTTTATGACTGTTCAACCAAAGAGAATATATATGCTTTTCTAGTTTACATAACCCTTATTTTTCATCTGCACAGTCCTATTCGTTTTAAATTGTACTTTAAGTATTCCACTTTCTGTGCAAAATTATTCTGCACAGCATTGGTGAGGATCTACACAAAGCTTATTATTTAAAAATAAAAATATCCTCTATTTCAGTACTTCTGTGAATTTGTGTAGGTACCATTAACAAAGTTATTCCTTTTTTTTAAGGACCTTCATGTAGAACCACTATCTTTACTGTAACACACCTCTACAGCAGGATTCAATAAAAGCAATCAGGCCATATTTCCACTCATGCTTAAGTAAATCAAAAATAAATCATTTGAAGCCAGCAGGCATGACCCAGTGAGAACAGATTCCCAGCTGTTAAACACGGGCTGAGTCAGGAAAGGTTTGTTGAATTCTATGGTTTACACTAAATCTAAGTAAACAGGACATTTATCTTTGCTTCTGGTTTATAGAACATGCCTGGAATTTGGGCTTTTGTAACACGGGTTATCACTTTATTTTTCTCTGAATATATGCAGTCTATTAATTACTGTGAGTAGAACAAGTTGTCTTCCCATTCAAACTCTGATTCAGACCCCAATACTCACTGACATCCTACTGACACCTGAACATCCTCTTTTTCACACTTATCACACACAATAGAGGCAATTTACTGACAAACTGCAAAGCCAGGGAGAAAAATAATGTATCTGTATCTTACCATTCTTTTGGACTAATTTCTTCAGGTTTTAAGCTAAATTTATGATCCTGAGCAGCTTCAACTATCTGATCCTTTTTTCCACTGCATTTATTGTACACCATCTGTCTCATAGCTGCCGTTCCCAGGCTGTCCCATGGATCAACAGGGCTCAGAGAAAAGCCACAAGACATCGTGCCACAGGGTTGAAGGGCAGTATGAAAAAACATTTTACATTTCTTGATATCTTATTTCTCTGTTTTTAAAATATGCTAATCACAGTCTATCTGATGTAACCTGGGTCATCTTGTGGCTATTCTGAACATAATTATTTTATATGTCTGAGAAAAGAGAAATAAGACTGTCTTGGCTGGATAAGGGTGGAATTTATAGAGTTTCCACGCACAGTGACAGATGAATATACATTCATCCTCATGCAGACTGAGTGCAGGCAAACATCAAAATCAAATTTCATTTCTTCTCTATCAAATAAGATAGAGCATACTGTATTCTTTAAGCAATCAGTATTATCTACTCAGGCACTGATACTTCTGATCTTCTAAACTCTGTTAGCCTGGGCTTTGGAAGATATTTCTGTGTGATTAGATAGTGGATATTATGTCATCAAATGAATGCTTGTAGCAGTTCACATGCACATCTTCTGATGTCTAGGCACTGATACTGGGAAAAACAGATCCCTTTTGGTCTGCATCACAAAATCTGGGGAGAAGGCAGTGGTCTGTTAAATAAAGTAACATCAAATTAGGGAACATGATCTACTTTTCCAAATCTAAATTTACTAAAATTGATCTAAAATTACTCAGTACAAAAATACATGCAATATCAAAACCCAAATGTAAGAGAAAGAATTCTCCCCAGAACCTGCTGAATCACTGTTTAAGAAAGCTATAGAGTGGATTGAATTAAACTGAGGCATGACTTTTTTCCTTAGTGTGTAACTTTCTGGAGAATAAAACACAAAAGTTCTTTCAAAAACATACCCTCCAAAACTAGTATTTCCTTTTAATAAAGCAGATGCATTAAGGGACCACAGCCTTATTCAATCTAAGCATTTAAATTACTTAATGGAATGTAAACCAGAAGCAAGAGTTAAACTGATGGCTATCAGCAGTCCTGAGCTGACATGGACTCAATTGAGTATATTCTTGACAATATTAATCAGTGGAACACGACTTTCAGGGCTCACCTGAATACCTCATGATAAAGTCAGTGGCTGGTAGAGTGCTGAGGTTCAGATCTAATGGTTTCACACAGGCTTCAGAGCTCAGTTCCTGTATGTTTAAAGGCTTTTTATAATCTGCCCAATGTAATTACATCAGATATAACTAACTCTGTCTTTGTGCTCCTTGTGCTGGATTCTGGTCTTCACAGATCACCCTTGAGCATATGGGACCGTTTCACCTGCTCTCATGCACAGCCAGGGCTTTAGTCTTGCTTCCACCACCATCAGTCTTTTCTTTTACAAGTCTGGCTTAGTTTAAAAGCCATTTAATTAAGGTCTAGTGTCTGCCTTTATGAACAGATATTAGTATATGTTTGGGTTTTATTATTAAAGAGTCATATTTTCCAGTAAAACATAATAATTTTTACAGGTTTACTTTATATTTTTAATTCTATATTTAAAAAGACATAAAAGTAGCAAGCAATAGTGAGAGCTCAGCTCTTCTTGAGTCCTGGAATCAGGAATCATTCAAGCAAGTAAACTCAAAACAGCTGCAGTAATTGGCTGAAATTGCCACTTTTAATGACACAAATTATACCAGAGTGATGTTTAATGAAAGCTACAATTCCCAGCTTCTACACGCAAAATTTAAAACATTCTCCTAAATTGTGTTGACCTCTCTTGTTTAATACCCTGCTAATCTTTGAAAATTGGAAACAAATGCTTCAATTAAGAGACAATTAATTGTCAATTAATTCAACAATAAGCAGATGGCCAGAAAGAGCATCTTGCTATTAAATGAATCAAATGTGAGATGGAGCATTTGACCTTTCTTATGTAAAGCCACCTCCTCCCCTGAAAAAAAAAAAATAAAAACACTTTCCTCAAAAAAAAAAAGGAAAGTATGTGGATTTTTTTGTGTTGGACTGTGTAGAGTTATAACTTTGAAAAATGAAAATAAGCTTATTTACATTGGTATTTTGGTCTAGGGGATAGGAATTGTAAATTAGGATAGGAATAAAGAGAAATACCATGCACAAGTGCAAGAGGATTTACAATAGCTCTTGCACCCTAAGGCCCAATAGAAGAAAATAAAGCCTCCATTATCATCAAAACTGCAGATGATCTCATAAAAAGCTTGTCTACACAGAGAGGTCAGCACCGAACAAGCTGTGTTATGAATATAAAGTGCAGTTGCAACTTTTTCTAGGTCGCCATGCAGGCACAACGGCTGCTTTTCCATGGTTACAATGGATGAAGTCCATAAAGAGGCTCGGGTAGAAGCACCCGCTCAGATCCCTGTGCGTCAACCAAGACTGGAGTAAGGCACTGAAAGCACAAAGGAAAGGTCAAGCATGGCTGTAGATTACTGATTTGCATAGTGTCACCCACTTCTCAGCTACTCTGCAGGTGGTAGAGGGGCAATTTGGCACCCTGGGAGGTAAAAGACTCTCTACATTAATCTTTCCCACTTCTTCCCCATAAACATCTCTATGCAGACTGGCCTAAGGGTTATTTTTCTTACTATATCTTAGTACATATCTAACCATTTTGCAGCGGTGTTGAAGACAAGCCTTGAGTTCCACAGTAAAAGTCCTTCAGCCAAGCCAGGACTTCACTCTACATATCACAAAATCTCAAAACTGGATTCTCAAATGACACTGAAGATATTTTCAGATAACTTCAGAAAATGTTCCTTCTTTGGCTCTTCACTTCTGTGAGAAGATAGGTAAAATTCTAATTTTTCTCAGAGAACCATCATCTGTGTAAATATAAATTTATGCTGAATTTTTAATGCAGTGCATTAAAAGACACTCATCCCATGCCAGAATGTTTACAGAACACTAAAAATTTTATTAGTAAAAACCCTGAATTATTTTGTCTCAAATTAATTATAAAAGATAAATTGATGAAAAAAGACAGATTTGACCAAGGTAAGACTTCGTGGTGAAGAACTTGACCTGTAGATAAACCAGTGTTGCTGTTCTCAAAATTTTTATTTAACCTATATGAAAATATAACATGGTTAATGATTGAGAAATATGAATAAAACATTTCAGTCATCCTACACATAGCACTGCAGGAGCCCTTACTATGTTTCGTCAGTGTATTTTATGCAGTCTGGCTATGACTTCATTAGTAATTTATGCTGCATAAACCTTGACATCATGTGTGGCAGAAGCAGTAAGCCTGATTTTCTAGGGCTTTGGCATAGGCAAAGCAAGCAGGGTAGCCATTGCTTATACCTGGAGCTGTCTGGGGTTTGTTAATATCCGTCAGATACTCCTGCCATTTATTTCAATGTATGTCTCTTAATCCCACCATGAGAAAAACTTAGTCCAAAAACTGGAGCAGCAAGACTATTAAGCACATTCGTTAATACTTTCCTCATAATATTTGTCTTTCCTATGTTAATATAATAGCAATTTTTTTCCTTTAATATTAATAATACATTTGTATTTTAAAAAGGTTTTCTTAAGTATTCCAGAACTTAAACACCAAATAAAAGTTACTTTATAAAATCAGATGTATTCTGTGATTTGTTCTTGGACACAGTAACATCTCCTGCAAAGTATCTCCTGCACTTGTGGGACTCTAAATAAAAGTTTGCACAGTATAAAAGAAATGTGTAAACAGAAGTAATTAAGCTCGGTTTCTCCAGGTAGTTCCTGGAAAATGGAAGACATCAATGGAACTGGAAATACACTTGAGCAACACCAGGACAAATATGTTGGTGTATGTCAGAGACCTGTGAAGTGCATAATAACACAAGTACAATATAGGACAGGTAGGACACAAGTTTTATTAACTACGATTATAGTGAGAGAACATTCAGACAGCATCTCCCCCTCTGCTGCCGTGATCTCTCCCAAGAGACTGCAAAGATCCAGCCTACCCATTGTTTCAGGTTAAAAAAAAACAAGCCAAAACAAAAAAAAACCCAAAGCCACCAAAACTAATAAGGAGAGGAAAACCAGTAATTTCAATGTTAACAAAGCCAGACTCCTTAAGGACCTTGCTAACTGCCACAATTCTAAGAACCAGACAGTAAATAATGTGACAATACAGCAAGATGGCTCTTGGTGAAGCCTACAGGAACGGCAAAGCCAGTATTACCTTAGCTCAGAAAGGGGTGTTGGAAACAATCACAGCTTTCAGTTGCAATGAATGTTCTCTTCGTTAGGATAAACTTCTTAGCCAGATCTCTCAAATCTTAAATATTTATGATTTTACCACCACACATCTTTGATTCCTGTTCAGTTTCCTCTGTTGAAAGTCCTGTTCAAGCTCCAGACTTGAAACTGTGCAAGAATAATTACAAATTGTAAATAAATTTATGATGTTGAGAGCCGTAAGGGACTATTTTTTCTTTCTCTTAAAGACTTCTTTACACTCAAATGGTGAAAAGTTGATTACCCAAATTGTTATCTATCGCCGTCAGTTCTATTTTCAAGAGATGTCTTGTTACTGATTGGTGAATTACCTTGCCTTTTGCCAAATCTAACCATGAGTATTTAGACAAACTTACTGTATTAGTGAACTCTACAAACTGCTTTAAAATTGTAGCATTGGTTCCAGTTTCATTCTTTAATTAAACTATAAGACTCCCCCAGCAGTTTTGTGCCTGTCACTTCACTTAGAATATCTCAGTCAGTTCCCAGTTGGTGTGCTGCACAGTGCTGTGTCTGCACTCTCATTAGCAGATGCCATGTAGATGGAGGAAAAAAAAAAGGGGGGGGGAAAGAAAAACGAAGATACAAAATATGATTCAGAAAAAGTCAGAAAAATGTGCTGAGTTTGTCTTCACAGCTTACTGGAATTTGAAAATACTTTTCATTGTTCTCAAATATAAAAACTGTACAAGGAAAAACTCCTTTTAAATAGTCAAATTTTTTACCAATATAAATTACTTATTTTTAAACTTGAAATAAGGGAAGGGTATATTTTTACTTTTTTCATTTTTAGTTTTCTATTCCAAAACGCCCTTTCAAATTTTATGTTGTGACAAACGAGTCTAAAGAGTAGAAAATGAACAAGAAAAACAAAACAAATCCAAATATATCAAGGTGGTTGGAGTAGATGATCTTTGAAGGTCCCTTCCAACCCAAACCATTCTGATTCTATGATTCTATGAAAGTAAAAAGTTTAGTTTAATATGAAGTAAATTTCTTGGGAAATCTGGGGGTTTTTTTCTTTCATCCTAGTAAGAGGTTGGGAAAAAAACATAGATCAGCAAGAAAGGACAGCTTCTGCTCATAGTGAGGCTGTATAATGTGAACTTTGGGTAAATATTTTTTGGAAAAAGAAAAAGTAAAAAAAAAAATATTATTTTCTGAAGTTCATAGAAAGATCTTTTGCTCTATAAACGCTATTATTTTGTCTAATATTGCTGAGATTAAGATGTCCTTTGATTTTCTGAAAATTATACAACACTGTTTTCATTCATGTAGTAATCAAGATAATTAGAAAAAAAGCAGGGGGGATGTGTTTATTAGTTCCATTCCAGAGTTTTAAATGTCTGGCAAAGCAGATATCATAACCATTAATATAACTTACATTTGTAAGTATTCATTATAATATTAGTATAATACAGTGTCAGAATAATCCAGGGATATTCCAAATGACCAGAAGAAATCTGGACAAAAACATCTTGTCAATATCTTAACAGAGAGTGTACGAGCGTCTGTGTGATTCCTGAGCCTTTGATTCCAGGCTCAATGTACTTGTCTAATGACACCAAAACTGGGGGTTTAACTACTACACTACACCATCAATCTGTAAAAACGTTATTGTGAACAAATTTATGAGTGCTCCTCAACTACACCGAGATCAGATAGTTAGATACATTCTATATTTAAACTGCAAAATTCAAGTACTGTTGATTTGCTTTATCAGTGAAGGTATCTGAAATTATAAAATACATGAATAAGGGTGTGTTTACTGTCCCATCGTTAACAATATTTAAAGGTGACTTATTTCACTACAGCTATTTGAAGAATCTGTATGAAGCTGGTACAGTCCAGGGATCGGACATGGAACCAGAGATCTAAAGGGAACCACGCTCAGTGATGGGTTGTGTTCAGTTTTATAAATTTAAAAAAAAAAAAAAAAAGAAGAGAAAAAGGAAATTAATAGCTTTTCTAGGCTTTTTCCTTCATTTTCCTTTGTTGCTACTGGAATTCAGGCTTAATTTTTTTTGTAAACCTTCATCAAGTCTCGGCAGCTTATCGTCAGCTCCAAGGCAGGAAATGGGTTGGCAGAGTATTAGCTCTGTGTCATCTTCACTTGAGAGCAAAAATACCCATTCAATCTGGTAATGAAAGATATAGTAGACCTGGCAGTTTATTATAAATCCTATGCTCTCATAAATGGTCCCAACAAGCAGGTACACTCCTTCATCTCTCTGATCTGCAGTCAGGCATTTCAGGGACACGTGGAGGATAATGTTCCCTTTAGATCCAGCTCTGTTCTTTGCTAATCCTGTCAGTCAAATTCTCCTTGCTTTCTCCATTTTGAACTGTTTTTCATTTAGAAATCCCTAATTAGACACCGAGGCAGGTTACAGAAGTGTATCACTGATGAGTCAGCATTTCTCCTAACAATTGCAGAAGGTTTGTATTGGGTTTTCTTTAAGTCCCAGCCTCTAGGAGTGTGGGCTCTGCAGCTCACCTTATGGGTCTTTGAAATGCAAATAAGTAAGTCCAGTAGTCTGAAACTCAATCTGAATTACTCAAAAATGTCAGAATAAGAAAGGCTTTGCAAGTGCAGTGACCTATTTAACAAACCTTTTTCAAAAGATTATGGTGGAATTAGTAATTTGAAAGTCTTCAAAAAGTGGTCTGCCTAACCAGAGTTTACCAGACCTTTCTGAGCAAGATTTTGAACACACAGGTGTAAAAGCATCCTTAGCTAAAGTACAGAGTTTGCATCCGGTTGACCAAACAGGCTCTTGGGTTTATATATAGTGTGGTGTAAAGGGCAATGAGCTTGAAAAGTGTCAAATTCCCCAAAACAGCTTTATTCAGGCATGATTTCTGCAAGTCACATTATGCTTCAGTGGTGCACATGAAAAGGGACCTTACTCCCATGTAATTTCCGCTTCTACAAAGGGAGATGAGAAAATATGTGAGAATCCCCTTGACTGAGTACTTCTCTGGCAGACCATTTCCTCCCATGCAATAATTAGTAGGAGTTAATTCAACATAAGAATTGACTCCTGTAAGATTTTTAGAAGCATGGGCCTTCAAAGCCCACACCAACCAGAAATATCCTACATAGTCATTAACTGTATGATTCACCAAATTTAAATGCTATACAAAATAAAAAAATATCGATGTGGACACTAACTCCCACACATGGGACATCTGATCTCCTTTTTCAGAGTGTTTAAATATGTGTGGAATACCCTTATTTACCATGTTGTTGCCCTGTTCCCTGTCAGGTAAGGGGACATCTCCTTTGTCCCCAGCTGCTCCTGCTCATTCTCCCTCTCTGACTCTCAGTGCCATTAGCCTTCATGCAAGCTATCAGCTACATCAGTCTTCAGATGAAACACATCACAAGATCTTTCCCTAAGTGAACAGAATAAAGGGGAAGAAAAAATGCACTGGCAACTACTTATAATGTATTTGCTTTTTACAAGGCAAATAGTCCAGATTGTGCAATGAAGGCTTTTCAGAACAGACATTAAGGTTAATCTCAAGGTAAAGGCTTTGTAATATGAGTATAAAAGTCTGCCAGTTTCCTAGCCACTGAACACTTCTAGAGAGCAGGGTGTACAACGTGGTGGGGGCACTGCAATCAGGGCTTGGAAGGTGCTTAGCAGAGCTCTGCATGATGGGTATCTATTTGCCCTCCTGTTCTACCTGGGTAATGCTACCAGGGAAAGAGTGGTTTGCTTTTCAATCAGAGCCCTTCTGTATTTCCATGTGGATTCACTCAAGAGCTCTCAGTAAGAACTACCTGAAAGAGAATAAATGCAATCACAAATCCTACAGCAGCTCCTTGCAAAGCTGAGTTGCTGTTGCCCATCAAGCTTTCCTACCTTGCATCCCATAGATCAGTAAAGGCTGCTGGGTACAACCCAGTTTTCCATCTAATTATGCCCACTTGGGATCTCTAAACACAGGAGTTTTCCTACTCAAACAGCCAGAAACCCATGACAGGAGCAACTCACAGCTTTATGCTAAGATGAAGTCTTAGATCACTGTTTTGCTGCTACAAAACACAGATGAGCTCATCAAAGGTCTTTAAGAAAACAGACCTTCTTAAACCTAATTTCAGCTACCAGTGAGCAGTTTGTGTCATCATTCTTTCTTACCAGTGAGCTCAGCCATTTTGCCTCACCCAGTAAGTTACATCAGACCAGTGCTGTCAAGAACATAAATAACAGGTTTATTTTAACCTGTTCCTCTTCCCCCAATGGATTCAGAGATCAAACATCCTGCTGGAACAGCAAAAAGAAATACATCCCCTTGTTAGGGTTCAAACACCGGTGTACCATCTCACTTGCATGATGCTTGCTGCACTAAAAGTGCAACCACTGCATCTTCCACATTATTCAGCAATTTATGAACATAGCTGAGAAACTAATGCATGTGTGATCTATGGCTGTCTGTTTACCCTCAGCTTATGTTTGCGATCTCCCATGCATCTGAAGAATAAAAACTCAAACAACAAAACAAAACAAATTTTAAGAACAATGAAAGACTATACCATGAGATACCTACCTAGAATAGAGTGATTAATTCAAATTAGCATAAGGGCATTAGTGGGCCACAGAGACACAATGATTAATGAGAAAGATACTTCATGGTAGAATAACAAAGTAGACTTACTCACTTCCATATATTACAGCAATTAGAGAAAAAAAAAAAAAAGGAAAAAAAAGCAGACTGTACAATATTTGCATGGAGGCTAAACTAAAGGTACATCTCTATCAACCCTTAGCGTGCATGTCTTTCTTTACTCCAAAAGCTTATCAAGGCCCTGGTGCCCATCCCTGTGCCTGCCTCATTGCTGCTGACATAAGCCAGTCTCCCCTCTCTTCAGCAGTTTTCACTGGGCTCTGTCACATCTTCTTAAAGGAACGTAAAACAATTGTGGAGAAAGTGTGAGCAAACAGAAACTGACACATTTGTGTTCTGGAGGAATTTGTTCCTGTGTGGGAAGTGCTACTGTGTGGGAAAGAACTTTTATGTCTGTGTGTGTTAACACCTTGGGATTGTGCCAGCAGTGCCAAAGGAGAATTTCACACCCTTGGTTAATCTGACTATGAAAAATTTGTGCAGGGCAAAATTAGATTTTATTAACATTGTTCATTGCTCACAGAGTGTGCCAGTGCATAACACTGGAATGGGATGAAGAATGTCATGCTTCCATTGTTTGAACTGATAAACAACTGAAATAGTAGTTTGCATGTGTGCATGTTTGGTTATACTTACTCAGAAGCAAACTTTTGTGTGTTGCACAGAGATACCATGACCTGAGGTCTTGGGCTGCTTGGTATCCGCAAAATGAACAAATATCCCATAAAAACTTCTATCTGCACTATATCTGGAAAGACTCTTATTTGAAGAACCATGTGCAATTGGGATTTTCTACCATGCATTTTTAATGAATGGGAAATGTCCTGACTAAACCTAGAAATTTTTATTAATGAGGATAAATCAGTAAACAAAAGCATTCAAACACACTGTTGTCCCTTATGGCCAAAGACAACACCCTTTATTTGCCTTAGCATAGTGGAGGCACTGAACTGATAAATAAATAATAACAGCTAGCAGAGAGAGCTGCTGGCGTTATGTGCCAAAAGAAACAACACACTGCATTTGCTAGGAACAAAGACAAAACCAATACGTTGCATAATATGACTTGCAAAGTAAAATTTAACTATCTTCTGAAGTAATTAGCAAGTACATAAACCACGTAAACCAAAAAAAAGGGACATCTTCTGTTCCTGCAACTCAGGCTGACAGCCACAGATCAGGAGTATAAACCTATTTGACAGTGATCAGGCAGCAGCAGCAAGCATGGCACTGCTCTTTTAGCAGGATTTTGTAAAAACACAGCTCTTTCAGAAGGGCAAATTAGCTGTTCTTGTTCTTCTTTCTGCCCCACCTAAAATATGCTTTCTATGTCCAAATAGAGACATAGGGACACAAGGACACAGCTGGGCTGACAGGAATTCTGCTAACCTAGATCTGTCAAGGTGAACATTTAAAAGACTTCAATTTTCCATAGGCTGGTTGGAGGAGGAAAATTATGTGCTATCCATGCTAAGCTGCTGCCATTGGGGAGTCAGTAAGCTTTCAGCTGCACTCAATGGTGCTTGAATACATAATGTTTTCAACTTCGTACATATAGCTTGAGGATTCAGCTGTCAGGTGCCCACATGGAGGGATTGCTGCTAAGACAAGACATGGGGAAAATATCGTGGTTTTCTTTGTTGTGTGAAGGGAGGAACCAAGGTTTTTTCTTTACCTGTGGCCCAGGCACCCACTCTGATAACATCACACTCCCTGTACTAAAAAGTTAACAATCACAGCAGCACTGACTCATTTTTTAATCTTTTTGCATCACAAATTACATCGTAATTTGTCTACTAAAGGTTGCTGACGTTCTTTTGAGTGATGTTAAAATGGTGAATCATGTCTGTTCCATCTGGCTGTTTAAGAGCTGGTTGCATTTTGGTAACAAGCTGTAGTTCACAATAGTCTTCCTGGCTTATCACAGAGCTATTACTTCAAATTCTGACAATATTTTCTAAGGCATATCACTGCAGTTGAAGTTTTGCACATTTTTCTAAGATTCATGCACAGACAGGGTCACAGTGGTACATGCACTACTGTACTAAAAATTAAGAATTTATTAAAATAAGAATTAGAGAACATAAAATAACAAAAAAGATACACTGGCAAGTGGTATCCTGACAGCATGCTCAGCAGATACCTTCTCCAGATAAACCTAGTCAATACTAGGATGAGTTAAGAGAATACTCAGAGAAAGTAATAGGTGTTTTCTAAATGAATGGGCCATTGACAGCAGATAATTGAATCCTTGTGGTTAAGAAGTGACACTGAATTCAACAGGAGCTGCACATACATCTAAAGCCAACACATGCTTTTGACAACATCAGATAAAGTGATAGGACAGCAGCACAATTTTGAGAAACAAAAAAAAATATTAGTTTACAATAAAAATTGAAAATACAAATTGAGGCTCAAATATTTTTAATATGGCAAAACTTTTCCAAAAGTAAGGAAAAGCTTGGGTGGAAATACATGATTCACACTGTTGCTTCATAAATAAAGTCTTCTTTCCCTCAGGTCTGGTGTGGAAAGCAGTGGGCTACTTCACCAGAGGTGAAATGGGGGAGTTTTAGTTATGTGGGTCTGACTTAAATTTTCCTTTGCTCTCTACCATTCAGATTGAGGAATGCGTGAATATTCATATATATAATATTCATAGAGAGTTTGAATTCAAATTCAGTATCCTGCGGGTCACTTCTCTCCATTATCCATCATTCTGAATCATTACTGTAATGCGTCACAGTCAGCACAGAGCTTATACCAGTTTTTCATTGACTTATAGGAAAATATTCAATCTGGTGGGTGCATTTTTTATGCCGGTGAAATCATAACAGTAGATAAAGTCTAAAGCCAAGGTTTCATGGACTTCCTTCATATTGTAAGCCTAGACATCCGTAATACAGATGTCCCATATTTGACTTGAACTGTTTGACTACTTCTCCTTAGCCTTACCCCATCTGCTGGCTTTTTGCTATATTTGCTAAATGCACATGGGAATCTTCTTATATTTTTTCTTCTTGGCTCCAGCTGCCATATATTTGATTATCCCACTACTTAACTAAAAATGGCACTTCACATATTCCTATTGCCTCTGCTTTCTCTTTGGAATCAATTAAGCCTTGTTTTCATCTTTAATTTGGATTATGGCTGTACATTTGCAAAAATGCTTTTCTGGGAATGCATGCAGCATATATTGCCAACGACTGTTCTCAAAATATACCGACTGAAGAAGGCTCTTATGCCAGAAAAAAAAAAATATACAAAATTTGAAAGAGTTGCACAGAATTTACAGGACTTCCTCACAATTAAAACTTTATTATTTGTATTAAGAGTTTGAAATATGAGGTGAATTTATGCAGCCTTGGAATATTTTTTTACATTTGTCAATCTGCAAAGGTATTTCTTTACTATTTCCCAATATTTATCCAGTATTTCTACATATCTTTGTAGGCCTCTATTGATTATAGTTGTGAAATACAAATTAGCTCATAATTCTTTTGAAGACAGCATTAGGACTAAATCTGTAATGCTCTTCCCAGTACATTTGTAAAAGACAGAAGTGAGAATTTCAGAGACATAGCATGTACTAATGTCTGTGCTATATGATGCTTCACAGATGTTTTTCCCAAAATTAAAAATTATTAATTTGGTCAAACCTTGGATTTTGAATCTGTAATCACTGATAAACAGATGTTCTCCTGATACAAAATGACACTGTTCCATGGACACTGATGTAGAAAAAACAAAAGGCTTTCTATCTCTTATCTTTGGTTGTGATTGAACCATTTTGCTTAAATAACTGCTTTTAAGAGCTAAAATCATCATATATTGAAGCTGATTTTCAGTACATTTTTTTTATTCATCAGGAACCTGGCATTTTTTGCCAAATCCACTCGTTATGAGCCAGAAGAAGGGGAGGCTCCATTGTATAGATTGTCCCAGTAAGCTTGCAACTAAATATTTTGAGGTAATGCCAGAATGATGTATGTCTCCCAAAGGTGACTTACAGTTATACTTTTGTTTACAGATTATTTCTCTGTAATCTCTAGATATTACTTTATTATCAGTGCCGTTCTCTAAAATTCAAGATATTTTCTCACTTGAGAGATGTTGAATATAGAATTGCCACATGCATGATTCTGCTTTATGAATAGTCTACCAGCACACCAAAACTTCTCTTTAGCATGAGAAATATCTATGGAAGGCTCCTTATGTTTTGGGGATCAAGCAGACAATGAGGAACATGATCACTTGAAAATAATTTGTATCTATCTCCCCCTGCCGCTTCCACTTAGTCTTAGTCTTTTCCTAGGAAATATTTACCTACTGTGAAAAATTCTTACAGAAATTCTGCACATTTAAAAGGTAAATATATATATATATATATAAAAATAAATAAGTCAGCCATTATGTTTTGGAGAACTGGGAATACCTTGTACAAGGGTGATGGTGGCAGTGATGCTGCTGATCCTTTTGGGAACAGTGGTCTTTATGAGAAGCAGCAGCATACAGCACCTTCCTTCCCTATCCAAAACACTAATCTACAAAGACAGAGGATAGATGCAGAGAGTCCACAAGCATCTGGGACTAGCTGCTAAGAAGGTAGCCCATAAATATGAAAATCCAATGCACAGAACCTCTCTGGCAGGCAGTGTCACCAAGAGCTGTGCCCATCTAGTGCAGACCATATGTATTTTTCTTTTTTTTTTTCTTTTTTTTTTCACTCCATCAAAATTTGTGCTTGTGCTCTGAGAATTCATCAACCAGCTATAAAGGCATAACAATAGCTGGTCAAGGACAGAGCACACAATGCTCACAAGGAGCAAAGGCAATCAAGAGATTTCACACATGTTTGTGCTGCTTGAGAAATATCCTTAATGTGTGGGAACACAGACAAGGGTAAGAGCAAGAAAGATAAATTGTCTTGCTCCTAGCTACAGTCAGCCTGTGGATAGAAGCAGATTGACACAGCTGAGTACAACCACCATGAGCCAGAAACTGTAAATACCTGTTAGAGTGCAAGCTGAGCTAAGCAAGGAAAAATGTCTCTCTCTTTCTCCCTAACCCTTCTGCTCATCTTTTTCTGTCTCTCCTGGTAATTTTATCATCCTTCTCAGAGAGCAGAGAGGGGATGGAAAGGGTAAGTGGCATTTCTAACCGTGACCCTGGATATTAGGGGTGAGGTATTTAAATCAGTAAAATAGATTTAAGAGTCATCAGCCTCTGGAGACAAGCTCTTAGATTAGCAGCTCGAAAAACTCTCCGGGAATTACAGCTAAAGCAACTCATACAAAGCCTCCCTGTAATCCCATTTGTCCACATTTTCAGAAATGGATTCAGGGGGCTGAAAAATATTCAGTCCTTCTGAAACCTGGTATCTTAACTGGCTACTGCTGCAGGGTTTGGCTAATTACACTACCAAGTGCAGATTCTACAGAAAGATTTAGACCTGAGAAAAAATACATACAAAAATGTTGAAAATGTCTTTGAAATATTCCTACATAAATAGAGAAATTCCTTTTCCTAATAAATTCCCTGTATTCCGCATATGTTGTAAAACTGCTTCTGCTTTGTGATAGTTGACACTTTTATAGAGAATACTACATACTGGGACATTCTTTTGCTGGATTCAGGTCTGCCATCACACCTGTCATTTCTGAGATGATTAAGATACCAGGAACTGGCCAAATACAGCCAATAAGATAACGGCTAACTGTTGTGGTTTAAGCCCAGCTGGCAACTCAGAACCACGCAGCTGCTCGCTCACTCCCCACCTTCTTCCTCCCCCTGCTCCCGGAGGGATGGGAAGGAGAATCAAAAGACTGTAACTCCCACCAATTGACATAAGAACAGTACAGTAACTAAGATATAATACAAACCACTACTGCTACCACCAATAACAATAATGAAAAGGAAAATAACAAGGGAAGAGAATACAACCGCTCACCACCCACCGACTGATACCCAGCCCGACCTGGGCAATGATCTAGCCCTTCCGGGCAACTGCCCCCAGTTTATATACTGGGCATGACATGCTGTGGTATGGACTACCGCTTTGGCTAGTTTGAGTCAGGTGTCCTGTCTCTACTTCCTCCCAGCTTCCCCTCCTCCCTGGAAGAGCATGAAACTCAGAAAGTCCTTGGTCAGAATAACATTACTAAGCAACAACTAAAAACATTGGTGTTATCAGTGCTGTTCCCAGGCTGAAAGTCAAAAACACAGCACTGCACCAGGCACTAAGAAGGAGAAAAACGACTGCCACTTCTGAACCCACGACACCAAACTTCAGGTTTTGTTGTATCCTTAGCATACCGGTGTAACATAAGCCTTTATTTTGGATCTGACCTAGGGCGTAGCCCACTATGCTTCATTCAGAGGATGGTCCCTGCAGATGTCGTCCCTTTACAGAGGACAAATAGCTTTATAATTGCATTGTGGGACACCAGAACTCATGAAAGGTTGATACCAAGCTTATAGTGCTGCTGTACCCTGGCATTCCCAAGGATCCCGCTTTTCTTATAATTTAAACTACAGAAGGGGATACTCCATTCCAAACTTGTGTGCAGATTTTCCTTCACAGAAACTAGATCAGGGGGAGGAAAGCTCTGAGTGTCTAAACTTTGTCCTGTCATTTTCAGGACACAGCTGGGACATGGAAGCCTGAAAACCAATTCCATCAATTTATATGTAACTAGAAGTAGGTACAGCTATACCTATACTTCACCTAATTAGGGACTGTGCCTGGGAACATCCCAGAGAATCGTTTAAGGAGCCTCAGCTCCTCAAGCAGATACTGACCTAAATATAAATGTGTGTAATGGACAAGAAAGGTAGGAGACTTACTGGAAGAGTTGTGAGTCACTTTGTCATCTTACATTCCTGCACTGGAAAAGACATGAGAGAGCATTTTGTACTGGGGCGCTCATACCCTGAAATCTGACTGTGTCCAAGAACAGCACAGTGACCATCTGGACACATGACCATATGGCAGGTCATGTGTGCCAGGTGAAGGAGAGGAGTTTCCACCTTCAGAATATTACTGCTAATCACTCTCCTCCAGATTGCAACAGGCAAAATGCAGAGGACAACATCAGGTTCATATAGAGATCTATATAGAGATCTATAAATATATAAAAGAACTAACATGTTGTGTACTTAGCAAATTTTGTACAATACTGAAATATGGATAAAAATAGAATGCACTGGAATAATATTATCAATGTATTTTGAAACACAACAGTACTGCTGTTCGATGGTCTCCAATTGAATATTCTTGGTTTGTTTCATTACAACTTTTGCGTTTTGTTTTCTCACTTTGATTTGGAACTTATTTCAAGTACAAATAAATTAACACACAAAAAAGGAAAATAAAAGAAAAAAGAATGTTGCTCATCAGTCAAAAGCAAACACTTTGCATTTGACATGAAAACATAGCTCCTTAAAACAGCATGAATCCCTCATCAAAAGAGAAACTTCATTGTTTTTCAAAATCAAATATTAGTGGTTACTGTAAGGATCACTGTAAATACCACATACATGAGTGCTCAAGGAGCTCATTGAACTCAGGATCTGTTCACAAAAGTAGCTATGCTGATACCCATAAATTAGACTGGAGTTTACTGAACATTAAGATTGCTGAATATTAAATAAGAAACTTGTAAATTCCAACACAGATGATCATCCTCTAGATGAGCCAGTGAATAAAATAATCCCTGAAGTGTTCAAATTCATGCACTGTTGAATCACATTTTTCATCTGTGATTGAAAAGCAGAATGACTCTGTGTTATCTTCATTTTATCTCCATGGAGAGCTAAAAACAGCTACTGTCATCTTGTCTGCCAAGTCAGTTGCGCTTGCGACATCTTGCATTGGAAACCTATGAGTATGGCAATTTTTAAGTACAGTCTTCTCAAAAGCAAGATACAAAATCTGAAAAAATCTTACCAGAAGAGGAAATTAGAAAGTCGTTCCTTAAGTTGCAAGTCAGATGGAAAAGCATGCTTCTTTGCTGCTTCACTTCCAGAGAGAAGAAAAATGAAAATAATAATCAAGTGCAACAGATCACGATAAAAAACACAATTAAACCAAAACGTGACAAATAATGTCTGCCTGCTTTAATTAAAACTTAAGACATATAACTGAGTGGCTTTGAAGCAATCCTCATTATCTGCTAGAATCCATATGCTAGCTTAGATACCATATTGATAACTGCTTAAGAAATGCTGATAAATGTATACAGTTGAAATATTGGTGAGCTAACTGTAAAGTAGGAACAAAAACATTTTACTCATGAAAATAAATAAGTTAATGACAATTTTTGTTTATATATATATGTGTGTGAATGTGTGTATACATATACACACAATTTTCATTATTACAGTGAAGTGTGACCTAGAGTCAAGGTCCATAAATCAGATAAAAGGGAAAATGTGTTACCTCAAAAATGATTGCCCCACCCTTCCTGTTCTTTTACTGTTCTTGTGAAGAGCCCCAACATTCATGTTAAGGCTTTGAGTGAACAATAGCATCAACTTGGTTGTAATTCCCCAGGAACCTTCAGGCTCCCCATCCAGCAGGAACAGAGTTCAGCACAGCTCAGAAAGGGCCCTAGGGTGCCTTTTGTTTGCATGATGTCCCCAAACACCTGTGCGTTACCCAGCAAGCAGCTTAACACAGAGGAGGCCCGGTGGTGCTGAATGAGTCCAAGCAAAAGAACTGTGAGATCTTAAATAAGCAAAAGAATAAGTGAGATCTTAATTTTAATGCTGGAGGAAGTGTGTCAAAAACAATGCCTTTGCTATTAAAAATTAATTGTCTTAAGCTGTTTATAGCCTTAAAACATAAATTTGCATCTCTTTTAAGGTGCTGAACCATATGGATTTAATCCACAGAGGCATTAATGCATGTACTTAAACTCTGTATGTGTAGTCTTATTGGTGTAAGCACTTCGCTAAAAGGGTCCAGATTACAAAGCCTCTTTGAAGATCTAGCCCTCAACAATGAAAAGAAGTAGTTTAGGCCAAAGACATCAGAGTGGGTTAGAGCCCACATGTCCTATTTGCATTTTGAATGAAAGCATTTTAATAGTTTAATCGCTTTTGAAAACCATTGTACAGAGACGCTCCCTAGTCATTTTGAGGAACTAAGTCCTCTTAAATCCTAATTCTTACCCTTCAGCTTATTCGCAAAATAGCTTTAAGAAATATCTTGCCATGCCTCAGCTTTTCCTTCTCCACAATACTTACCTCAAAGGGCTATTGTGCATGTCATTAAATAATGCTAGTAAAGCAGTCTGAAGATCTGCACTGTTATATATGTTCTAAGAGAAATCATTATTGTCATGCTAGTACCGTATAAGTTTGATACAAATCCATGAACTATACCATTGGTTACAATTCTTTAACCACAATCTCCAGCATAAAGACATTAAGTGTAAGAAATAGTGACTACTTCAGAACAGAGTTCTCTAAACCCTTTATTCTTATAGCTATATTATAGTCAAATGTCAGAATATATATCCAAACCCCTATTTTTATTTTAAGCTTGGCTGATTTATTGATGTCTGTGCTTAATTTTTAAAACATTTTCTCCTTTAGAAATTAGTCTTCTGTCAACCTTTCTAATGTACACAGTCTGGAGTCACAGCATTCATCTTAAGCAGCTTAGCATTAATGTTTAATTCTGCAGTCTTTACCCTGGCTGTGCAGAACAGTTTGATAGTTTCTGTCTTTTGCAATTAGCAGCTAACATATATTCCTGTATTCTAGTCTTCATTGATAGTAAATTGCCAATCTCTCCACTCTATTTTCCCTGTTTCTCCCCCTGTAATTTCTACCTGATTTAATACTCACATAATTTTTCAATAACAGGTGGTTTTGAAAGCCAGTAATGTAAATGCTGAAGTACACAGGCTCTCTGTCCGCTCTTTGGATGCTGTGGTTCACAAAATGCTTTTGAATCAGACTGTCCAAGCATCCATGGAGTGGTCTGCCTATTTGCTTCTGTGGTTATCCCTTAGCCACCAAGGGCTTTAATCAGACAAATCCTTTGTGTTATGAATAGGTTTTTTTCCACAGAGCAGTGTGACACAAGAATTATTCTTGTTTTAACAAGCACAAACAATATCTTCACCCTCTCTCACACTTCATATCAGACAAAATAAAACATGGGGTGCCTTATGCATTGACACATGCTCCCCAGGGGAATTTAAGTTAGATTAAATGCACTGCTTTTCTTCTTTTTTTTCATATCCTCTGTCTACATTTATACATTTTATGCACATGCATTCCTTGTACACTCCAGGTTTTGCTATTTGATAGAGTCCACACCGGAGCAAATCCTTTTTTACTCTAGAAGAGTTTTAAGGCTGCTACTCTGAAGTACGTGGAGCTCAGTAGGTCCTGATTCAACAAAGTATATCATAGAATCACAGAATGGTTTGGGTTGGAAGGGACTTTAAAGATCATCTGGTTCCAATCCCCTTGCCACGGGACACCTTCCACTAGATCAGGTTGCTCGAAGACCCATCTAGCCTGGCCTTGGACACTTCCAGGGATGGGGCAGCTACAACTTCTCTGGGCAACTTGTTACATTAGTCCATACTTACCTTCTATTAAACTAATAGGACTCGGCACTTGTTTAATGTTAATTATACCCTTATGTGTTTTATAGATTGAGACTTGGATTACTTATTTGATTACAATTAGGCCTGTGATTCCATATTCACTGAGCTGAGACAATTCTGCAATGAGCTTGACTGCTTGCATACTCCCTACCTACACTTGTTTTGAATAACAGAAGTTGCTACATCTGCAGTGCTGAAGGGTTTCTATTAGCCTTGCCATAATCATAGAATGATAGAATGCTTTGGGTTGAAAAGAACCTTAAAAATAGTCTGGTTCCAACCCACCTGCCATGGGCAGGGACACCTTCCACTAGACCAGGTTGCTCAAAGCCCTGTCCAACCCGACCTTGAGCACTTCCAGAGATGGGGCATCCACAGCTCTTCTGGGCAACCTGTGCCAGTGTCTCACTACCCTCATAGTAAAGAATTTTTTCCTAACATCTTATCTAAATCTCCCCTCTTTAATCATAAAGCCATTCCCCCATGTCCTGTCACTACATGCCCTTGTAAGAAGTACTGATGGATTCTTTTTACACAGTCAACTACAAAAATAAACCCATCATTATTCCTTTTCTTAGTGCCTTGTGTCCATGTACAGAGACAAAGCTTTCTCAATGAGAAAACTAGCAAACTATCCACAAAACATAAACCTTTTACATCTTTAGTATGTGAATATACACATACATTACTTTTTTCCAGAGAAGTTGTGAAAAAGATGAACTCTTCTAACCTCACTCAAAACTGTCAAACTAAAACCAAGAGAATAAATGTTCTAGAGAAAAAGAAGAGCTAGAACAACCTTTAGTAGAGCAACAAGGAGATCTCACCCCTTCCACTGTAAACACAGAAGCTTCATGGAAATAACGCCTGTCCTGTGTAACACTAACAGGCTTAGATCTTAGTGTGACTTCAGCAATTTAACAGTTGACCTTGCAGCGTCAAAAATGATCGTCAGCTGGAAAAAATATCAATTTTACTGGTACAAGAATGATGACTTAAAAAACATTTTATAGAGTATAACAATTACAAGGTTTTTTAAATCGTTAAATTTTTTTATGCAGAGTGTCTTCTGTAGACAAACACATTAAGAAAAGGTGATATCCTCATCGGAATGGCCTTATGGTTAAGGTAATAGATTGGGAGTAATTTCCAAGGTCTACATCCCTTTCACATCTTATCTTTGAGAGACAGATCGTGAGCCACTTACTCTTGCTGATGAGTAGCACTTGCACTAGTTGTCCCATACAAAATAATGATACAGCTCATGCCAGCAGTCATCCATCACCGCAAAAAAAAGACATTCTCAATGTAACCTTTAGATTGCATCAGACGTTCATAGAAGTTACTATCTCCTCCCACTTTAGAACAAAGGTCTCCCTTCAGCTGGTGTGTAAAAGTATCTGCAATATATGTAAAGAGAGCTTCAATTGCAGCCAGACAATATCTTTCTAGAATATTTAAGTAAAGGTTATTACAGGCAAAATATTAAATTCTCAGTATTTTCCACAGTAAAATCATTATAGTCCACATCCCCACATCTTTATGAGGGCTCAAGAACAAATTTGAGGCTAAAATACAAAAGAAAAGGAATAGTTAAATACTGATCCATATTTAGAAACTTGGGGGGGAGGGGTAGGGTGGTTGTGGAGGTTTTTTGTTGGTTTTTTTTTTTCATACATGGCAATCATTCAAACTATCAATCATCTGGAGAGGAAGAATCAGCAGGCAATCTAATTCAAGGAATTAGGTTGTAATGTCTGATGTAAACACACCAGTTAATTTAAATAATGAGTCACCTGGTAGGCAATCAAGTCTAGGTCAGGACATTTAGCAGGCTGAAAATAATGAGTCTAACAGTGACATAGCTAACAAAATAATCCAGATAATAATGACAGCACAAAATGACAGTCCTAACATAATCAGGCAGCATGCACTAACTGTAAATAGACAGAGTAAAAAGAATGAACTTGCATAGGGAGGCAAAACATATTCTCCAATGATACTATTATAGAAGAATTATGTTTGGTTAAAAGGAAGCATAGTGACAATCACAGTGAGGGCATACAATATTTATGTGCTCTTATTTAATCTACAATATCTGTGAAGCTTTCTTTTCCAGCTTTTTTGTTTTGTATGTAAAACAAATACAGTAAAATTTGATTGTTGGGCTTAGGAAGTGAGGCAAAAACTTTTCCTAGTGTCTTCTCATGACTTTTGCTTGTGTTGATTGGTAATCTTGGTTTTAGAAATTGCTTCTTGGTTCAAGGAAAGAAGATTAGCAGAGAAAAAGAAAGTATATGCTCAAATGCAGCTCCCCCTGCAGGCCTCTTTGCCTCGGTGTGTAAATGGATAGGTATATTAGAAACACGGCTAACGTGGACAGGCATCAGAGACAGAGAATTTCAAATCTGCATCCTCTGCAGCCCCCTCACTAAATTAATGTTATGGAGCCTTGCACCCTGTGCTGTCTGAGCAACCTAGGGGCTGTAACCCAACAGACACTCTTGCTCCTTAAAATCTCAAGCACACCATTTGCTTAAGTAGTAAACACTAGATGTCAGCAGTCCTCCTCTCTCTCCGAAGCGTGCTTCCCGCCAGAGACCACAGCACTAGTTTTAAAGTAATCCAGCAGTTCCTGGCTGGGGTCACAGTTATCGTTTTACGGTTGATTTTTTAAATCTCCACATACTTCAGCGTCTGTCTGGCTGTTACAAGGTGTTTTCTTCTTGTGTTTGATTTCAGCCTTGCTCATTTGCACAGCTTGTTTGGCTGATGTGTCGGGGAATTGGGGACTGAAAATACTCTTACATACAGTTCACTGGGTAAAGTGGACTGTATATAAGTAGACATCTATACTGAGGGGATGCCAGCTATACCTTCCTTCTTTCCTTCTCCAGTGGTCTGGTCCAGCATTTTAAAAAGCCTTTTGATTTCTTTGTATTAAGAACAGTTTGGGGCTATCAACAGCATTTCTAAGTTATTTGGTTAAAATGTGGAATGGCAACAGATGTACCTATTGAGAGTAATTTTGTCACCCATTACCCATATAATGCTCCAGGCAACTGACACTCTGTTGACTTGTTACTAATCCTGGTCTGTTGAATTTATTCAGCTTAAACTAATAGGAAGTCATATAGGAGATGACTACCAAATAAATATTCTTTAAATTTGGCATCTCATTATGTCTTAAAATGAATGATGGCACTCTTATCTTAACTCCAGGTAGACAGCTGATGCTGAACAGCCCTTTTTTCCCCCTTTGTGAGCTGTTTTAATTTATAATTACAATTTCAGTTTTAAAAACATTCTTGAGTTACATCCACAGATTTAGAAAAGAATAGGGCTTTGTAGCTTAGCTTCACGTTTCCAAACTTGTCACTTGTCAGATTCAAGAGAATCTGTGGGAGCTCTGATGATTCCTTACATCATGCTTTTTTTCCTTGAAAAGTCAAAAGGGAGTGATCAGACTTTATTCTTACTTACTATGGACTAAATCTACTGTGATGATAAAGTAGCATGTGGTAGCTAGTTGCAAAAACTTCATCAGGTTTCAGTAATGTAAAATGGGTGACATGGAGTCTAAACTAGATTTTATAAAGATGTAAAAATTTAATCTCCTAAGATAACTTTAATCATTGGCTTAAGAGTTAGCCAAAATATTTCAGGTTTGTTTACCTTTTCACTTCATTTTCACGTACACAAATAAGAGTAAAAGAAATTTCTGAACCATTCAGTATCAAAAGAGCCAAAAGCTCTTCATTCCTGCAGCAGCACAAGTTCAATTATCACAATATCCATGACCAAGGGGGCCTGGCACAATGCTCAGTGCATGCTGAATCAAGAGCTGCCAGCTATTCCTTCACTTCTATTAATGATCTTCTGTCTTTCCTTGCTGAAACAATTATCAGTTTTTGTGCTAGTTCCTCTCTCACCCTCTGCTTATATTGCAGATTTCTTTTAGGACTTCAGAGCTTTACTACAACACAAGTGCTAAGGGGAGCAAAAGGTTGCAGAGACATGTTACTTCATCTTCCCTACCCTGTGGTAAAGTAGTCTACTCACAGTATTACAGACTTAGATGCTTTTGTTGTTATTTAATTCTATTTTATGTTATGTTTTATGTGTTTTCAAAGTTAACAAGGACTTCCTAATACATCAGAGAAGTAGAGTTCACCACACAAAGTAGGTTGTAGAGGGTTTTGAGGTCCACTTAAATGAAGGGAGCCTTGTAAATAAGAAATTATTACCAAAGGGTAGAATGAACATTTTAGAACAAACAAAAAAGCACCAGTCTGTACAGGCAAGATGGAAATTACATCCATACCCCTTGTCTTATATTTAATTTGTATGAATCTTTTTTCAAATAGTGGAGCTTCATCACACCTAGATTCTTCATAATTTTAGAGTTGCACATTTAAGTTGGAAGTAGTAAAAAAATGTTTGGCTAGCTGGCCTGCTAAAATGACAATCCTTGAAATAACAATTTTCCTCTTTTTACTTATATTTTATTTTTGCCTGAAACAGTAATGCCATATGTAATGCTGTTTCTAACCAAACCTACTTAAAATGTTTGTTCAGTAATAAGAGTAATATTTTTTCTAATCAGGTCCCCTTGGAATGAAATCATGGAAAAAATGTTCCTGCCAGTTCATGCTGATTACCTGTGTGTCTCATTATTCTAAACCCTATCTGACAGCCTCACAGTCATAACTGCCTTTCAACAAGAACTACCACTGAGTCTTTTAAAAATAATTTTATTTCAGTTTCTAGCTAGTTCTGGTTTAAACAGCACATATAATTGCCTAATAAGCAGTTCATAAGACGAACATAATTTCAAAGTAAAATGTTGGACCTACCCAGATTTTGACAGTAACAGAAATTAGAGATGCCTTTCAAGTTTTTCAGCACAAGTTATTCCACAACAGAGGAATCAGCAACCTGGCAACTCATTAGAATACTGCTTAAGCTTTCAAAGTATGCACAGAATTAAAAGAAAAAAAAAAAAAGAAAAAAAGACTGTTAATATTAAGCAACTACTGAACTTAAAAGGTAAAATCTATTAACTATTTCAGAAATAGTAGTAGGCTCTAAAATACTAAAAATCCCAACAGGTTTGGTACGTGGACAGGGAAAATTTTCCATGCCACTAGAAATTGCTGTTAATTTGTTACCACATACCATACCTGCACAAATGTACAGTGAATATGCAATGTAATATGCAGGGTCTAATTTTGTCTGATTTCTTGTGTAACAAAGGCAGCAGCATTTAATGGATATATTTTTTTCTTTTAGCTCAGTTTCATGTGTCTGACAAAAATCCTGGTTTTAAGAAAGCTGCAGTGTCTTGGTGATTCCCAAGAAATTCCAGTATCTGAAGAGGGCCTATAAGAATGCTGTGGAGGGACTCTTCATTAGGGACTGTAGTGACAGGACAAGGGGTAACGGGTTAAAACCTAAACAGAGGAAGTTTAGATTGGATATAAGGAGGAAGTTCTTTACTGTAAGGGTGGTGAGGCACTGGAATGGGTTGCCCAGGGAGGTTGTGAATGCTCCATCCCTGGTGGTGTTCAA
>JANHGB010052221.1:0-14958 GCA_026283785.1 Coracopsis vasa | reverse complement strand
GTGGGTGGGTCATCATGATAAAGAATACCAGCTAGGTGTGGCACAGGTAGTGCTGTTTGTATTCTCTCTGGCAGAGATGCAGATTTATTTTCTACTGGTATAAAGCAAATGGTTCATCCAGGGATTTTTTGCTTCTGTGCATGGAAAGCTATAGTGAAATTATAAAATCAGAATTAAGGCAGCTAGAGGGCACTGTGGCTAAACATTTGTAACCTGCCTTTTAACGAGACCTTATTTACTGGCCAGACATATGTTGTAATTTGGAATTAATAATAGCTTTAAAGTTACCTTTTGTGTCTTTTATCATTTCTAGAATGCATCAAAAGTACTGTAAAAAAGCATTTGAAAGATACGCTCTTTCCATCTTTCATGAACTTTTGAATGAAGAGCCAAAAATATACAGAACAGGGAATTATTGAATTCCTACAAAAGATTATGTGGATTATAAACTATATCCATATTTACAGTGCCATCTGCACATTTTCAGGTGTTGAAATCTTCTATCCATTACTCACATTGGTCTAATTAATAAATAAGGGAAGTTGTTATCCATATGTTGTACTAGGATCTCAGTGTATGTAGGTAAGTGACAGATGGGATATTCCCATATATGTGAAAAGTTGCTTTCCTCATCAGGGATTCAGTGCAGTGCATAAAATATTATTTCATGAGTTTGTTTCGTCTTTACTCTGAATGTCTGGAAAACTATAAACAAAAATAGTGTTCTGATACCTGATCAACTCCTTCACATATAACTAGCATTACTTCATCCGTGAAGTATATCTCATGGAAATTTTACCAAAGAAAGATTTCAGACTTCGACTTATTGGGAAAGGCAGCTTCTGAACACACAAGGTTGTATTTAAAGTCAGATTTTGTTGTACAGATTATCTCAAGGAGCGCCTTAGCCCTCCTGTGACCTCATTTAAATGAGCAGGACAATCTATGATGAATTGGTAATCTTTGCTGGATATGTGGTACATGCATAGCTAATGGAGAAAATAGATAGGCTTTACAAAATTTGTCTTTAAATATATACTAATAAGTATATTGAGATACTTAGGGCTGTGGTGTAATTTAAGTGATTCAGAATGATAGCTTTTGTTTCCTGTGTAAAAATGGTGAAGATCAAATGAAGTATTACGTTATTTTTCATGATGCACGAATTCTTGGGTTAATATTTCATCAGGATGCAACATGGTTATGTATGCGGTTTGTTAATGCAAAGTTTACATTTGACGTGTCTGAATGCTTTTATCTACATAAATCACATACCAATTAACTGCTGTTATTTAATTACACCATCTATTTGATGGAATAATTTATTAATCCCTCCTCATTCGGTATGTGCTGGTAGCTGTTCACAATTGTGCAGTTCAGCTGGGATTAGTTTCATGCTGCGTGTTGCAGCTGCACCATGACTCAACTCCTCTTCTGTCTATGTTTTATTCAGGGAGGTGACAATATGGGTAACAGCTGAGCCAGTTATCAGCCTTGGGTTTATTGGTGGATTGAGTGCATGCTCAAGGCAAAGGTAACACAGCTTCTGTCCTTAGGGAGTGGGACTTTTTCCTTTTTGGGTTGCTTATGATTGACCCCATTCCTGATTTTTGGCCTTGTTATTTTCCAGTGTTGTTGAAAATTATGTGTCTGCATCTTTACAGCAGCACTAAGTGCATCCTGTAGAAGAAAATCTGAATTTGCAGTAGGCTTGCAAACAGTAAATACAGATATTGAATTTTTGTCATCCTACCGATAGCTGTTCTACTTCTGTGAATATTGCACAATGTATGCTTTTAAAAATGTTAATTGGAACCTACAGTGCTGACTTAAACAAATGGTTGCACTAAGTGTATTAAATTCATGATTAGTAAGATTTTTTACCAGTTTAAACCTCAGTACTTTTAATTAAAGGCAGCTGATTTTACCAGTTCAGTTGTTCTTTACTTTCAAGGAGAAAACTGCTACAATAAACCACCAAACAGAAATGAAAGTTTATTCAGGTAGGTTTGAAAAGAATCAAATTGACCTGTTTAAATCCTTAGATTACAGGGAAACTACACAGGATAATTGATTCTTCTCATGGAGGCTCAGAATCTCAACGTAAAAGTAAGCTCTCTATATAAATGCTTTGTTAATTCTGAGTTATTGTTGAGGCAATTGAACATACAATGGATTGTTCTTCTCTCTTTTCCTTTTCTCTCTCCAAGAGGACACTTGTTTGAGTCCCTTCTGTCTTGTGGTATAAAGATCAAAAACTAGAGTAATTCAAGGATTCAATAGAGTGTATGTTTTAAATAGAAGTCCTTCCAGCAGTTCATTCTGCAAAACACCTATTCTATAAGTGTAATTTTGTGTAATCCCAGAAGTCCACAGAGAACTTGTTTTCCTTTATTACGTAAATTAATGTCAAACAGGAGAAGTATTGCTCTGCACCAATGTTCTGTGACTACTTAAACTGTAATTTCATGTAGATGTAATGAAACCTGAAAAATGCTTTTATTCTGATCATTTGATAATCCTTTAAGCCCAGAGAGCAGTTTTGGTCCCTGTAGTAGTTCTTTGTCATTGTTGACAATGTACCGTACATCTGGATATTGTAAGACCAAACATAGAGAAATATCTTCTCTTGCACATGTTCTTTCCTTTTTCATGCATCATAGTCAAATAGGTGGTAACAAAGGCAAGATGGATCCAAGTTTGATTTATACTGATTAAAATCTTTTTCAGATAAATGGAGGCAGACAGTGATTGATTAAGTGTCAGGCTGTATTTTTGCTAATGATATGTTAGAAGAGTGTGGTGGATATCCAGTTTCCTGCCTTGTGTGTACCTGGCATTTATGTGGGTACAAGTGCCCAGTCACAGTTCTCACTGAATTGCAGCCTGTGATTAAGGTGAAACCCGTCCCTTAATCTGCTCTTAGGGATGAGTTTACTTCTCAGTCCTCTGAGTTTTGTCTGTGAAGATGTTATCTCCCCTTTATCCAGTCTCACTGCCTGTATATTGGGAGCCATTAAATATCACCTCATTTGGGCATTAATGAGTTTGACAGGGCTCAAATATCCTGCCCTCTGTTGATAATACATACTAGGATATACACATTGCTGTGTCATGGAGGAGAATCTGCAGCTCTAAAAATCTCAGTCTAAAGAACTAAATATATCAATGGACAGTGAATCTGCTGCTTTCTTTGGTAAGCTGTTCTGAGGACTGTTGTGCTGCTTTTCTGGTGTGAAAGTTTCCAGCTCTGACTTACGATGGTTTCATGCCTTTCCGTAATAGACTGAAGAGTCTTTGTGTCCCCGGTTCTTTTTTTATCCCATGAAGACATGTGTAGTCTGTGACTAGGTCACCTCTCAGTTCTATTTTAATCAATTAAACAGGTAAGTTTTAGAACTCACTCTATGTCTTTTCTCTAGTCCTTTTTTTTGTCACAGTTTTTCAATATGCTTTAAGAATGTGTATGAAGCTGTACACAGGATATTTTTATATCAGTCTTACCAATGTTGTGTATAAAGGTAAAATGATTTCTGTTCTTCTGCATAGTGCTTCTTCAGTTGATGCAAATTAGCTGCACATTTCCCTAAATCTTTTGGTCTGCATCCCTTCTTTAATGAATTCTATCATTCACATCCACCCCTCAACTAGCTAACGTTGCTCCTGGTATAAGTAGTGTATTAGACCATTTAAAATATGCTTTGGTTTTTCTCTCACTGCCTGTGTGTATTTGGAAAAAACACTGATAAATACTGTTTTACACTGAGTTTTTGAATAAAAAGAACCGTTGCTACTAATGGTAATATTTCATTGTTTCTTTTCTATATCACTCCCGCTATAGAGGCAATTGACCCTAAAGACCTTAATTGTTCCTGTTACTGTTTATTCCTTTAGATATTTTTTGTGTACTGTGCTGCCCTTGGAAATATACAGAATTTACCTCTTGGAGCTTATACTGAAGGTTAACATTGGCAATACCTAAGGCCATTGCCATTGATAACCGAATACATTGCTCCAGAACAGCTTCCCACAGCTTGTGCTGACATCCTGAGTGAAACAATGAGGTACCTTGACACCATATACACAACGAGGCAGGTGCAAAATATGACTCTTAGCATTACCCACGGTCACACAGTAAGAAGTACTGTAGTCAGAAAAGGTACTGAAAGAAAAAGCATTTGGGGCACTTGGAGCCCTTAATGTTTTAATTGCTTCCATCAGTGCTCATCCAACAGGTGAGTGCAAAGTCAGCTGTTGGGTAAGCACTGATAGAATGCACTGGTTGCACTGGTGAATGCCAGGACATACCTTGTCCTTTCTTCTCTTTTTTCTATGACCAGAGAGAGTTCCAGTTTAAGCCTCTTCTGGCCTCTGTAACAGTGTGTTTTGAAGGAGAATGAGTGTCATCTGTATACTGCTAGAGTATGACATGAGCTACTGGAGCTTCAGGAATGAGGTGGGAGATGAACCTGGCAGGCTGCATAGCTGAGTGCCATGAGGGTCAGAGCGTAATAGTTGGCTTCTTGTGACTCACTTTAATAGCAAATAGAGCAAATACTGAAGTTAGTGCATTGCAAGTCAGATGCCCTCAGTGCCCAGCAGCTGACTGTCTTGCAAGAACCCTGTGTGGCATGGACAGGAGACAGCATTAATATTTGTATAGGAGGGGCTGAGTCAAAGTGGAGACAGTAACGCAAAGCTCAGGGAGGATGTTTGACCTGCATGCTGGCACTGCACATGCTGGTGAGGAACTGCAGAGGTGGTAGCCACTTTTGGATTAAAAGTATTCCTCTTATGATGTTTTGTTTCGCATATAATTGTGCTTCCTTCATCCTTTGGGTTTCTCACAGTGTTTACCTGAGGCCTTTTGAAGCTGTTTACAGTTATGGGAGATTACTTTGTTTGCTGCTGAGAGCATTTATTGTTCAGTAGCAGCTGTTGGTTTTGTTTTGGGTTTTTTTCCTAGTTTGTAATAGACAGTACTTTTTTCTGTTTGCTGCATTAATAAAGTGGCTACTTCTCAACTCATTAGAAATTTTATATTCTAATACTCTAAATTCAGTATTCTGACAGGTTGCATATAGTCCTAAAAATGCGCTTATGATTAACAGCTCATTCTTCAGAAATTCTGCAGATTCAGAAGATACCTTCTGCTCTGGAATCTCATGGAACAGTGTTGCCACTGTGAAACAGGATAGCCAAGGCTGTATTTTTCATGCATTTTTGGATGTCGGTAATAAAAACCTGTTAGTGAGATGCTGTCAAATAAATGATAACTTTTAAAAGGTATATAGTTAATTTCTAGATGAGGTAGTAGAAACAGTACAAAAGATTAACCTTCAGAAGAAGTATGTAAAATCTCATCTCTGCAATCACACTAGACAGGCTGGCATATTCACAGATAGAGCATACTTGGAACGAACAGTAAATGATACTGGAACACAGAATAACACTTTCTAAATCTTCTGAAAGTGTTCTGGAGAGTTGAGGCATATGGCTCCTGGACTTTTGTCTGTATTAGCAGGCATGCATTGGAGAGGGAATGTGTTGCTATAGTTGAAAAAATTTCGTGCTGCATAGTTTGAAAGTAAAATTAATTTAAAATTTCAAAATAAATATAAACTTTTGGGCACTTTTGCAGTTACTCCTTTATGATGCACCTGGGGGCAACCAGGGAGCCACAGATGCAGAAGTCTGATTTACCTCCTGGACAAGCTGGTAGGATCACTGAACTGTAAACAAATACGCTGTATTAAAGATGACTCTAAAAGAATCCTTCTGCAGGGAGAGTTCATGCCTTAAAACAATCTGTTAAAGTGCTTAAGGCATCACTGAATATGTGGACTGATAAATCCAACTGGTGTAACTTACCAGAAATTTCCAGGTCTCTCAACAAGTAAGTCTCTCATCTTATCTTTCAAGAATTCTGGTCAGGATTAGAGTGAAGATATATTCAGAGAACAGCTTGTTAAAAGCCAGGAGACAAAGGGTAGAAATAGTCAGTTTTAAAAATGAAAATAGATTATTATGAGTGCTTTAAAGGGATCTCTACTGGTGTCTCTATGGCTTAGTATTTGCAGAACTATACTGGAAAGGAGGGTAAGGAGTGGAATGGCAAATGTTTTGATGGTACTGCATTATTCAGTGTGGCAAAAAGGAAAGCTCATTGCAAAGAGCTACAGAAGGATTTCACAACACCAAGTTAGTAGATGACAGTGTGGCGGATGACAAGCTATTGCCTCTTAGGGAAAAGGACCTGGAGATAATATAGTTGCTTGTATAAAACAATCAGTGCAAAGATTGGCAGAGGGCAGGAGAGAAAATATAAGGAATTACTAGGAAAAGAGCAGAGAACAACGAACTGAGGTTAGAACAAGGAACAGAAATCACTGTGTGCTGTTCATACCTGTAGTGTTCGTGCATCTTGAATAATACACACAATTCTGCCCCCGCTTCATGAAATAATATGAAGAACTCAAGAATACATAAGGAAGGGCAACAAGGATGATCGAAGGAACACCTTCCACATAAGCTTTCAAGCAGACTAGAGTCTCTGAAAAGATCTGTAAAATCATGGGTGGCCCAGAGGAAATTAACTGAGAACAATTTTTCACTGTTTCTCATGCTATAAAATTTAAGAATTATCAAATAATATCAAGTGGTAGGATGCAAACAAAAGGAGGTACTCTTTTATGCATCACATGCTGTAGAACTCATTGCCACAGGATACTGCAGATGTCTGTGTAGGTGCAAAAGTGATTCATAAACTCATGGAACAAAAATACATTGGAGTTTCACACACAATGATATCACATTTAGCTGAGAAAGCCCTTGAGCCTCAGATTGCTGACAGTTGGCAGTCTGTGATGGCGAGGTATCACCTGTAGAGTTTCCTTATTCTAGTACTCCTTGGTCATCTGCCAGAGGTGAAATACTGGGACAGACAGATGTTTGATCTGGCAAAGTACAGCCATTATTATATTCCTTTCGTTCAGGTTGTGTACGTTTCTTAAATTTTAGATTATAATAAAAGAGATACTTCAAAAAGTGTCGTGTTTGTATTGAGCTGTTTAAAATGCATACTGAAGAGTATTACAGACACATTCTCAACATGCACATTCTACCGTTCTTTGAAATTTCATGCTTTTTGAGGCTTCCTCTGAGTAATCTCGGGAAAACCAGAAATTATCTTCTAGATACATTAACTGCTGATAAGTCCATGAGTGATGACCTTAGAAATCTGGAGATGCTTTGGTGCTGAAAGGAAACTCAGCAAGAAAGTGGGCAAAAAAGGGAAAAGTGGAAAAAAGTGAAGTCCTCTTTGATGAGTCATGTATATAGACTTATAAATGTGAATATTGGTTGGAAATGCTGGCCTATGTTTATTTACCCACCTAAGATTCTGGTCTTGTGTCTAATTCTATTTGAAAAAGTAGCATTTGATTCAGTGTATGTTATTTAAGCGTTGTAGCAAGTACAGGGCCTTTGTATCAAACTTAACTAAATATCCATTGGAGAATGACTATTTTCTCATTCTCACAATGCTGCAAAACACACAGGAAGGATTATAATGCAAAATCTTACACTGTTGCAAAAGAGTAAGTGAGATTATGAATAACTAGTCTTCCTTGAGAAACAGATGAAAGATTAGTGAATGCTACATAAACATACTTCAGGTGTATCAGCAAGCTTATGAGCTGACTTCTATCAGACTGTTTACTAGTCTTTCATTATAAAATCTTGTCCTTTCCTTTAAAAGAGACTGAAGATGAAAGAAGCATGCAAACCATGGACATGAGAAAATGAAAATGGAAAGGTATTTTGAAAGCATTTTTGTGGTACTGCAGAGATAACATTGTCAATTCCTTGGGGTACATTGAGTGCTCTAGTCCTGTCCAAATCCTTCTATTTGTTAAAAAATCTATACTAAAGGCAAACTGCATATTTCATTCAGTCAGTCTCCAGTTCATTCATTCACTTCATTCAGCACCTATCAGACACTGGACTGAATATATTCCATCAAATGTTTTGCTTGCAGTCCTGAAATATTAGCTAAATAAACCATCGGTAACCTGACCCTAGAGAGTGACATCTTGTTATAAATATCCAAGGAAGGAAACATTTGCAAGCTTGACAGGATAAATCAGCTCCTCTCAGTCTCTCTGACACCCACTCATACACATGCGCATGTGTCATGCAACATATTAAACATTCAAACCCTTAAATTAGTTCAGTGTCTCTCCTTGTATTTGCAATTTTCATACTGTTTATCACCACAAGTGTACAGATATTATGGTTTCCTTTTTACAAATCATGTAGATAACACATTTTTGTTGCGTGTCACTAGTATAATTTTGTTTTTGTCAGCAGACTGCTAAATGACACTGAGGTGTCTGTAGTGTGCATAAAGCAGCATCTTGTAATAGACTGCAGGTCCCATGTGAGAACTTACAGTGAATACATTTAAAGTTGCAGCAGTATAGCCTGAAAAATTGACAGCAATCATTTGACTGTGATGTGTGCAGGCATTTGTTTTTGACATGCCGGTATGCATGTCAGTGTAAACCTTCCATGGACATCAGTGATAGTACTATGAAGTCCAGTTAGTGACCCAACCTGCTATTTAACTAATTGATATTAGTTCACAGGGAGAATATCAATAGTTCTGCTGCTTCTTGTCATGGATGGATTGATGCATTTCACTCATAAGACAGAAGTAGCAGTATGTTTATTGATATAAATGAGGGATGTAGTAAAGTTTGATAGCAAATGTGACAGTGATTTAACAAGATTCACACTTCAGTATTTACTGCATAGAGGGCAGTGTCAGACAAAACTGTCATTAAGACCCTTCTGTTGAGTTACGAGGTTCAGAAAAGACCCCTTTGTGTTCCTAACTCCTTCTCAAAAGGGAGTCAAGGTGTGGCTGGATCCAGACTTAGCCTTTAGGTTTCCCATTGCCACTGTGTGGTATCAGGTCACATAGCGTAAGAGTCTACATATATGATTTTTATTCCATTCTGTGCTGCCAAAACAACTGCTCTTATTTCTCCTGTTTGTTCACTGCCTTCACCTTCTATTATTTGTTTGCCGGTGGTAATGTCTAATGCAACAGCATTATATTGCCTTTTACGTTTACCCTTTTTGTTGAAGCATCCATAAAACAAATGTTTTCTGTTGGCATACCCTCAGTGTGGGGCAGTGCATCCAGTATGTGTGGACATTAAAGGGTCTGTATTTATGGACATCTACAATTTGGAGACCTTGGTGTGTCCTTCAGTTAATTGCATATTTTCTGCAACTCCTGTTAGGTAGGCATACAATTTTCTGATAGTGGGTTTTTATGCAATGCCTTCCAGGGCATCAATCCCCTTTAGGATTGCTTTGAGTAAATGGTCCTCTAGTTTGCACAGGTTGTCCCTGCTGTATTTTCTCAACTTGTTTAACTGCACAAACTGATGATAAAAGTCTCTTTTCCCAGAGTGTCGTTGTTATTTCTTTAACTGTGATTGAACTAAACAGTAAAGTTCTTTGGGGCCCATCAGGGCAGTTTGGAACAGGTTACAGTAAGTAGCATGTTGGTTGAAACCCCATTCAGCTATAATAAGGTCTCAGGGGTATACATGTCCCAGTGACTGATATGTTTTTAATTCTTCAGTTAGAGTTTTGACCGCCTTTTTATGTTCTCATTTCCACTCCTGGGGTTTGTCTTTCCGGAAGAGTGAGTATAATGGATGGGAAATTATAGGAAATCCAGATACATGCTTTCACCAATATCCTGAAATTCCCATTAATTCTTGTAACTCTTTCCTTGATCAGGGCATTTGCAGCTCTTCAATTTTTCTTAAGGTATCTGAAGGAACCGTGGCACTGCCTGCTTTCCACCAAGTACCTAAAAATTTTGCTTCTTTACATGGTCCCTGATATTTCCTGTGTGGAATCTTAATTTCTGCTTTATTTAGTGCTTGCCATACTGCTGCTTCCACTTCCCCAACCTTCTTGGGGAAATTCCTCCAATTAGAATATTATCTGTATATTGGTACAGTGCCACATCTTGGGGAGGTAAAACTGTCTGCAAAAGTTCAGCAAGTGTGGCATGAGCAATTGTGGGTAAATGATTGTATAATCCCTGTGGGAGCCTATTAAAGGGATATTATGTTCTCTCCCAAGTGAAAGCAAACTTCTTTTCATCCTCCTCCTTCAAGAGAACCATAAAGAATATATTTTTTACATCTAACATTGCCATGGATGGGTGTGCAGCTGCTTGCAGAGTAGCTGTTAGGTTTACAGCGTTTTGGTACAGCCGCTGTTAGTGGGGAAGATAATCAATTGTTAAATGCCACCTCCCATCTG
Source organism: Coracopsis vasa (assembly GCA_026283785.1). Classification (NCBI taxonomy): domain Eukaryota; kingdom Metazoa; phylum Chordata; class Aves; order Psittaciformes; family Psittacidae; genus Coracopsis; species Coracopsis vasa. The sequence continues at coordinate 4,605 of JANHGB010052221.1, read as the reverse complement.
TTTTCAAAATGGCCAGGCAGGTGAGTTATATGGGGAGTGGGTTCTGGAGATTTGTTGTTTCTCTAAATCAGCTATGACTTCTGAAATTCCATTTCATGCTGCAGTAGAAATCAGATATTGCAGTACATTAATAATCTTTGAGTCAGGGAGTGCAGGGGCTGTGTGAAGCACACACATTATAGCCCCCTGATTTCTGCCAGGGTTGGGGTCAATGTTTGAGCCAAAGGAGCACACACTGCTATTTGGTAGGTGCCAGGTTTGTCTGTTTAAACACTGAAATCTGAAATATTTTCATGATGGTCTTGAATTGCAGTGCAAGTGGTTGAGGTATACTTCTTGCCCAGCAGCCATTAATTGACCTTGGCAGTTTGACACACAACACTAACTCTGTTCACACTGCTAATCTTAACTCTGACGTCTGGATCGAACGCCCAGCTATTCAGCATCTTGTTGTGTTAGAACTGAAATTTGTGCTTCTGTATCTGTTAAAAACTTCATCAATTGTCCCTGAGGACCAACTGGAATTAAAATGTATGGGCCATCATCACTTATCCACTGATAAGCCTCCACTTTCCAGGCAGGCAAGCCCAATTGCCTTCTGGGCATTACTTAGTTTTTGACCTGATGCCCTGCAATTCCTCGCTAGGGGAAAGTAATGGGTTGTCTCCTTTAAGAGGATTGGTGCTGGAGAAGCTGAAATACCCTTTCACTATTTCTGGAATGCTTAAGTCAGACTCAATGTCTGAACCATTCTGTGTTTCTGTAATTCTATGAACATGTGGAAAACTTAATGGATTTGAAGGCAGTATTTCAGTATCATTAGTAATGTGTACTTGTGTATTCAGAAACAAATTGCTGACTCTCGGGGATTTCCTGTGCAGGAATAGGATGCAGAACAATAGATTAAATTTTAGCTACACTCCTATTATACAAACACAGAGGATTAGTAAAGTATTACAGCAGTGTAGATTAAATTAATGTGTTCTTGATTTTTGCTCACTTATAATAGAAAGTCAGGAAGGTTTTTGCATGATCCTGTTCTTTTAAAAATGCAGGATTTAGAACTGGGGTGTATGGGGTGCATCAGTCTTTACCATCATAAATTCTGCTGGCTTATGTCATGTATAATTCATAAAGTTTTAAAGTCAGGGCATTTCTAAGGTTATTTTAACAGTTAAGCATTGCTACCTTCTTTCTACTTTGTGATGTTTAACTTAATCTTTCCACCATTTAATGTAGTTACTTGCTTTTTGGCTGGATTAAAGAACTCTCTACTATCAATAATCTCACATGTAGGTGCTTTTATAATGTAATCAGTCCCCTCTTAATCTTCAGTTTGATCAGATAGACACAGATTCCAAAATCTTTCATTGTAAGACAGGATTTACAGTCTTCTGATTCTCTAGTGGTTCCTGTGGAAGTAGTTTTCCTTTATTCTGGTGTTTTCCTTCTGAACATCAGAATCCAAACCAGCACTCTGACAATAGAGATGCTGTCCAAAAATACCTCTGTACCTAAGAGTAATATTATTATTGCAACCCTGGATAGGTATTGCTCTGCTTATATTCCCAGGAATGTTGTTATCCATTAACTGTAATACTGCATTGGGACCTTGCGTTTTGTTAGCCGTAATGATGCATATAGTGTGCTTTCTCAGGTGATATCACTCTTATTTTACAGATTAGCACTGTTTTATTGAATATTAAAATGTTATATGAATTAACACAATGTAATAAATGATCACATGACATAATTCTGCCTCTTATTTGCTGTACAGCTCTGTGACGTCTGCAGTTTTATTAGCAGTAAACTTGTAGTGTTTTCAGATCAGTGACAGCTAGTCTTGTAGTATCCCAGGACAAGTGTGTACAGGACTGCATGTTATAATACAGAAGAGTTCACTACCTGTTCTTTTAGATCTCAGTTTTGAAAAACTGGCTTGTTTTGCATTCAAACAGCATGATGGTTTGGAAGGGTTGTATGCTGTTGCTGCTACACATGCTGTATGTGGTTGAAAGATGGCCTCTAGTTGGTGGGACTCTTAAATCAGGATTTTTGAGATAACTTACCTACATGAGTATTTGGAGAATACTCACCTACATAAAGTTTGTCATATGATGAAATGGTACTTTCCAGGTTGTTAGTGATTATCAGTGGAGTGTAATAGCGATGAGAGAAAAGTCTTCGACAGTCATTTCACAATATGGATCCTATTTCTTTTGTTAAAAAGCTTACCCAGCTGTTTATGCATAAAGTAACTTTTTAAAAGAGAATCAAATCCTGTAGGGAGTACCCTTGCAGGTTGGTTGTGAAAGGTGCTGTCTTTTTCGGCTCCTCAAAAGCTCACCTCTCCCGTTAATGAAATCAGTGGAGCTAAGTAAATTTTTATCAGCTAAGGATCTAGCTTAGCTTATGTAATCAGTTTTGAATTCACTGGCTAGCTTGACAGTCAGATGTTTTGAAGTCAACCTTTTGCGTGGGGAAAAAAATAATGTTGCTTTGGAGATATGTGTCTCTGCTTTATCCTTCTTCCTCCCACTACCTCCAAAAATACTCCACTTGCTCTCCCGGAGAGGGTGAAGTTTCACATAACATTAGGAGGAAAACAGAGCATTCCTCTCCTAGGTGCTGCACTGATGAAGGTACCTTTTTCCTGAGCAGTATGCTCCACTTCTTTAATCTTTCTTCTCCTTGTCTGTTTTTTTCCAGCTCACATGTTCTTACTGCAAAGAATGTTTTCTGCCCTGAGGAACTGTTACACTTGTTTTCAGGCCTGTATATTAACAATTTGGAGTCAGGCATCTGGCAACACATCGTTAGGGTCCAACTTCTGCATGATGTCAGGCCAAACTCACAGTAACAATTAAATGATTTTTCTGCTACTGTGGTACAAGACAAACTATATTTGGAATTTTATTTTCCTTTCAGTGGAGCACCAGTGACTGCTGAAGACTGCGGGCACGAAATACTTGTCTTCCAAGTGTGTTTTCTTCTTGCTACCATCTGTGAAAATTTGAAGCTTTAAACATTTGTCTCATGCATTTATGTGTGGGAGGTGTGATACTTTCAGTTTAATAAATGAGTCTTAGCTTGTTTACAATATATCAGAATTGAGTTTAATTTGGACAGCGTGCATCTGTTCTGGAAAACGTCTAGTGTACTTACTTTATAATGGAGTGTGATTATGTTTATACTTGATTTCTCCTGCACAGTGAACCATAATTAAAATTTAATTTGTAATCTTTTGCTAATACAGTATGAAGCTGCTGTCAATTAATTGAAAGCAATTAATTCATTAGATAGAAATGAAAGTACTGCAGGAACAATGAATATAAGTAGCAGGACAGTGAAAACATCTGCAGGAGACCAACAAGTATAGTTCAACTCTCCAGGCCACAGGTTTTCTTCAGCACTATTAGTAAACCATTTGCTACAAAAAGATGTGCCTGTACCTGGTTTTTAATTCCGTTTTTGCTTTGTAAACTGCTCCTTGGAGTCTGACTTCATTTGTTTGTGAGTTGTCATTTTGTATTTGGAAATGTCCTTCAGATTGATGAGCATTGGTTTGGTTTGGTCATTGTGCTGCCTTTCAGGCTTGAGGGAGGATTCAGGGAAGGAGTAGGGACACGCTGGCCAGTGAATATTATTTGGTGTCTTGGTTAATTCAGGAGACTTTTTTTTTCATTCCTGGATATAGGTGAATTTTCCAGCTTGGAAAGTGGAAAAGAGGTTCAAAGAGGGGAAGGAGCAGAGTCTGAGAAGCAGGGTGCCACCACCTCCTAACTGGCAGGAAAGTTGAATGGAAGCAGCGAGGCTACAGAGCTGTGTGTTTTAGGACCAGACAAGGTGCAAATTCTTCACATAGATCAATTTGCTTACCACCTTCAGAGAGGAGAGGAGAGGATTTAAGAAGTTTTCTACGTACTGAGTGGTAAAGGATTTCTTCATAGGACTCACTTGGCATGCATTAAATCTAACTAATTTCTTAAATATGGAAATGAGAGATTTTCTTCCCCTGGTCTGAATTCTCTTCTGAGGCCACCTCTGGGCCACCGGTTTTAGTCTCTTCTTCTTGTTGTCAATGTTGCAGCAAAACAGAAAATCACATCCATTACCATCTATACATCTTCCACATGAACAGCCTGATTAATTGGTGTCCTCGCATCCTCCGTGTTATCTTCAGGGGACCACTTAAATTGACATAGTCAAGAAGTATCCTGGTTAGTCTTGTATCTTATTGTTACTTATCTGATGGAGTCTCTCTTGCTGGTTCCCCACATCTGTTTGTATCTCCCACAAGACCATCTCTTATGCTGGTTTCCTCTCCTGCTATACCTATACATCATGTGCTGAACACAGTATGGGTGAGTCCTACTGCTCTGAAGGAACTGTCTCTTATTGTGATACCCACTATAAAAATTTACCTTCTGATACGGGATCAAACTTAAACAGGGGAAGTTCGGGTTAGATACAAGGAAGAAGTTCTTTACTGCGAGGGTGGTGAGGCACTAGAACACACTGGAAGAGCAAGTTGTGAATGCTCCATCCCTGGCAGTGTTCAAGGCCAGGTTGGACAGAGCCTTGGGTGACATGGTTTAGTGTGAG
>JANHGB010052218.1:21599-40546 GCA_026283785.1 Coracopsis vasa | reverse complement strand
GACCAGGTTGCTCAAAGCCCTATCCAGCCTGGCACTGAACACCTCCAGGGATGGGGAATTTTCATCCAACCTGGCCATGAACACTTCCAGTGGATATTTAAGGAGGCATTTCAGTAAAAGACAAGAGAGGCTGGAGACAGGAGGGTGCAGCTAGCTCAGTGCCCCTTTCCCAGCTTGCCTAGAGGGCTGGGACAGACGAGTCCTCTTCTCCAGCCCCTTGTGTCCCTTACCTGTCTCTACTGTGTCCCCTCTGCCATTCCTTACATGCTGGAGCAGTGCCTAGCAGAGAGGGACATCCATCTAGGCGCTGCCAATGCTCACATGATAATAGGAATAACGCTAACAGATGGCAGGTCTGAAGGGGAGCCTCTGCCACTGATGAAAGCTGGCGAACAAACATCCCTGCTCTGGCAGCTGGAACAACGGTAGCGCAAATGAAACATGAACAATTTCCTCCCCGCCAGCAAAGAAAATAGCTGCAGGGTGAACCCAGGGAGAATAATTGTCAGCCTCCGCTAGGTATCATGGGAACAGAGGACATTCAGTAATCTCGGAGCAAACAACAGCTTATTTTTAATACAGAATAAAACCACAAGAACCTAAGAGCACGCACTGTACAACTGCTGAATTAGCTGCTCCAGCACCCACCCCCTCCTGACCTTTCACTGAAAATCACTGAAGTGAGGCATGCAGCAGTTTTACTGTAACCAAAATGGGCTCATAACAGAGGGGGAATCTCTTGTCATGGAACGATGCAGATAGGACAAATGCTTCACATTCTTTCTGCTGCTGTCTTTGCAGAAGATGCTGATCATTAGAGCAGTGAAATTCCTCCCAGCTTCAGTCCCTCTCTTGGGACCCAGCCAGGTCTCTCTTTCTATCTTCAGATGCTTTTTTTCTCTTTCAGACATGGTTAAAGTATGCTGCAGCCTTATAATATGTACCACAGGCCTGCCAGCGTGCTCCCAAAAACTTTTGGTAGTAGCAAGCAGGGCATTCACAATCACATACATGGGTTACCTCTGCTGACATCCAGAGCTAGACAAACGCAGAAGCCCTGCAAACCTCAACAAAGTCAAAATCCTGTAAATATTTGCTGGTAATTCATAATAATATACCCATGACTGGTGCAATTTAATTCAGTGGGACTATTCGTCACAGAAGGAACTGTGTTAGACTAGCAGAATAGCTGTACTCAGTCTTTTCAGCAGCTAATTATGGATACAAAGGAAATAATAAAAGAATAGGGTAGATATGCCTCCCTGATGTGTTTTCCCAGTTTCTAGTAATGTCCCATGCTACTGGCACAGAACCTGGCTTTTTGGCTCCTAATATAGGGAATGTCATTTTACCTCCTGAGGAATCCAGCAGATACTCTTGTCATCCCAGGAGATACCAGGGCTCCCTCCAAGCAGGGGTCTCAAACTCAGCTATGACCATTTTATGCCATGGGCTCTACTTCCCTTATAGTTGCAAATTAGCCTGTTTAAGAGATTTCTCAGAAATATAGTGTTTGTATATGGATGGTGCAGCAAATATATAGCTACCATCTTTCCTGTCTGCAGTAACCCACTGAGCAACATGCCTCTGGCTCTGGTATAAGGCAACTGATGAATACAAAAAGGCCATGAGCACACATGCTGCAATGAACACAGCTGCTGTTCAAAACCAAATAAACAAACAAACAAAAAACCCCAACAAGATATTTCTATATCCAGGGCTTGGAGAGCAATCACTTTTCATACCCCACAGCTTGGTGCAGGCACAGACCGAGATTTGCTAATGAGAGGCCTGCTTAGCCCTTATCAGCCTTTTTCTTTTCCCTTCTCTTCCTTGATCCTCACTCCCCATCACCTCTGCCAGTAAAACCCTGCTCTCATTTCTTCTGACATGGACATAGAAGAAATAGGAAGCATGTTTTCCTCTGCTAGATTACTCATACCCAGGAGCCCCACTCCAAAATGAATTCTCCAGCCAGTATCTCTCATCCAGCCTCAGCAGTGGAAAAAGCCCCGGAGGGAGACATGAAACACAGGTGATCCTTCTAAACACCTTTTCCCCCTCAACCCAATTCAAGGGAGAGCAAAAATATCTGCACATTCCTGTAATGGAAAATAATAACTAGAAAGCCTCTGGCATTTCACAGAGAAAGACTGAATATATTCTGCCAGGAAGGTCGGCTGAACACTGCTGCAGCTTCATAACCCTTCATTTCTGTACACAGGGCCTTGAAACTGTTAAGGTTTTAGGAGAGAGCAGAGAAGTGGGGAGCAGGGGGGGTCTGGCTTGTGATGTGAGCAGCAGCCAGGCTGCCCAGGACTTTGGCACATCTCCTCCCTGTGATGGGGAGGATTTGGTTTCCATAGCAGCAACGGCGTGATTTCCACCCCCATCCCCCCTCTTCCTCCCCAGAACTTGTATTCCACAATTGCATGGGAGTTGTATTTCACCCCAAGGCTTTCATTTTCTTGCTGCATGGTTTTGCTGTGCTCCAGCAGGTCTGCCTCTGGGGATGCCATGCAAGCATCGCTGTGCCCCCCCCTCCCTCTTAATACCGCTCCACAAAAGACACAGTGTTCCCTGTCCCCAACTGACTCGTCTTCACCAAGGTCCCCCTTTTCCTCGCTTGTCTCCAGCAATCAGCTCACGCATGCCTGGCTTTCCATAACAGAGCAGAGCTGTGTGCAAGTGCCAGGCGCCTGCACAAAGCCAGAGCACTGCCCACAGAGGAAATGTCAATACAGGAACATCAGGCTATTTACAAAACCCCTCTTCATCCTGTGATGGAGATGCATGTAGCTGTGAAAGCAGTTGTACCTGCATATAATACCTTTTGATTTTCCCCACATGAAATGCAGGGAGCATCTTGTTTCTCTTGTTGCAGAGAAAGACTTCTTTTTTTTCCTCTTTCCTAGCACAAGAGAGAGGAAAACATGCTGAGAAATAGGGTGCTGTAACTGCAAACCACACCAACTATTCTGGGGACTCGTAGGAGGATCTGGAAAGCAAAGCAAATTCATTTTTGCAGCTGATCTGTCTTCAAAACATGTGCTCCTTTAGTTTTACACGTTTGACATTTGTCTGCTTCAGAACCAATGAACCAAACTCTGTTCTTATTAATAGCACAAAATGTTTTCTCCTTCAGCTCATAGTCCACACAGAGGAGAGGCTGGTTTCCCCAAGATATGGGTGCATGGCATGTTGTGCATGTGTGGTGATGCTACCTGTGCTCTGGGAGACTCCAACCCACATGTCTGGGGGACATGCATCCCCAGGAGTCCTGCTGGCAGGCAGGATGGGGGAGCTGGGGCTTAGTGCCAGGTGGACACAGTCCCCAGGTTTTAGATCACAGCTGGCACTAGTCTTAACAACACAGAGGCTGCCAGGCTGAGCTAAGGAGTACGCTTTTCAGTGTGGGCTAACCACATAGAGAGCAAAGGATACAGAGCCCAGCAGAGCATGGTGCCTTGGCTTCTTGTGGAGGTCTCAGCCCATCCACCAAGCAAGTGCATGGTTTGGCATCCACCCATGCTCCAGTGCTGGTCAAGACTATTTCTGTTGCTCCTACCAGTTTGTTCTGGCACTTTGGGCAAGGTAACTTCTCTTTCTTCACCTAGGAGAAAGAGTTCACTTATTGGCATAAAGATGTTTTCTTCACCACTCAGAGGTGTTATTTATAGTCATTAATGTTTCTAAGCACCTTGAGAGAAGTGGTTTTATCATTACTTTTAGTAATAAAATTGGACTGATTGTGGAAGATCCCCAAAGGCTGCACTAAGGAATCAAGACCTCCTCGTGGCAAGTGATACTGAGATAATTTGACCACAAAAATCACATTAATTTCCATATGTCACTGGCTTCTCCAGTCGCCTTGGAAGAGCCTTTTGCTGAAGCACAACATCTGTTCTGGCTCAGAAAGATGGTAGTAAACATCACATTTTAATTAAAACTGTGTGTATGGTTGTGGGAGACATACCAGTACCTCCTAGAAAAAAAAAAAGGATCTTAATGGCTTTGCTCCCCAGTGCTGATAAGAAATATCTGTTACTTGTGTTGGTGAATACCGAGCCTCCTGTCAGTCAAAACGGAGTTCAGAGGAAAGGCAGTAAAAGGGCTCTGCCCGTTCTTGGCAGAGTGTCCCTTGGCTGCAGAAAATAACCTTGGCTTTCACAATCAGCTTAGTAAGAAAACACAGCATTTCAGAGGTAACAGATGTAGGTCAGACGTTCAGCATTTGTTAGGTACCCACACTCTACCCTTCTTTTCATTACACTGGAAATATCTCTTTACATATAATGACTTTTTTCAACCATGTACAAATCAGGGTGATCCTTCTATGTTCTTAGTCAGGCTCACAAACTGACAATGATGCAAATATTTCTCATTCTCAGTTTTCCTTTCTTGCAGACATGGTAGCAGGACTAACATAATGACCATCTCATTCGAATATGAGCATAACAGCTTCAAGAACCTGTTTGCAGCATTCAACCCTCACTTGGGCACTGAAACTTTCCCAAGGAGTAGAATTTCATGAGAACTCTGTTATAAAACTTATTTTGTTTGATTGTGACTGAAACCAAACTGAAAACTCCTCAGGGGTTGTACCAGTTCACTCAAATTGTTAAATCAGTTTTAGTTGAATTCATACCATAAAAGGACTTTTGCAAAGCCCTTCAGGATCTATCATAATATAGATACAAAAAAAAATGAATATTCAGAAAATCTAAGTGAGAATACAGATTTCACTGAGCATTTGTTGAAGGCTTCCATGGTTCCCACATCCCACCAAGTTCCTCTGAGGTCAAGCAGGCTGTGAGTTCTGGATCCCCATTGCAAAAACAACTTCTCAGGAGGTAAAGTAGGTGCTGTTCCTCTTACCTAAATGCAGTTGTCTACCACGTAGTTGCCCATCTCTAAGCTAGGTGGCTTAGACGCCTTTTGTGGCCAATGGAAAGAAACAGCCCCTTCTGGGTGCAACTTCTTGGACATAAATAGCTTAGGATGAAAATGAGTGGAAGCCAGGTTCTCTCTAATGACTATAAAGGAGGTCTTGGTTGAGTAAATCAAGTAGAAATATCAATGTTTCCTCTGTCTGAAGTCAAAGAGTCACAGAATTACTTAGGCTAGTCTGGAGCTCCAAAGCCCTACTCAAAGCAGGGCTAACTTCAAAGTTAGATCAAGTTACTGAGGTCCTTGTCCAGACGAGTTTTGAAATATCCATGGCTGGAGACATCATTGCCTCTCTGGGAAACACCCTTACTGGGAAAGAAAAAAAATCCTTACAGAATTTCCGTTTATATAAGTGCTAACTGCTGCTCCTTGCTCTTTCACTGTGCAGCATGAGATTCTTTCACTTCAGGTTAGTCTGGCTCTGTCTCTCTCTGTAATCCTCCATTAGGGAGGGCTATAAAGGAGGGAGTATATCCTGTCCTTGGTTCCCTGGTCATGGGGCAACAGCCATCTGTGTATTCTTTGGTAACTCAGCAAGCCCCTAGATATTTCAGATTAAGTACTGCATGTTCAAATCCTGGGATTTCCCAGGAAAGCTTTTTTCTCCATCAGAAAATTTATATCCAGCACTAGTGCTGAAGTGGAAAGATTTATGCTAGGCCACTAATTTATTTTCTATTTTGGGTTTATCCTTCCTTTGATAGCTGAGCTGGATTTACACCTCTTGGTATAATCTGATGTTGGTACAAGCATGTGTTTTGCTGTTGGAAGCATAGCACAAAGGCTGTCCCACAATCCAGGACATAACTCTTTCCTTGCAGGTCTTTCAGTCTATATAAAGCACAAGCATAACTGAGCACAAAGCAGATAAAAAGAGCAGACAGGTCACAACTGCATGGCTATGTGACTGTGTAATGAATCCTGTGAATATACTTACGTTTTAAGTTACAGCCTGCTTTGATTAGTTCAATTTCTTTTCTTCTTCTAGCAGTTTTGTGATGCCTGTTGTTATAAATAAAATAAATAAATAAAACTGATTTAAACCTCATCCTATTTTATTCCTGTTTCTGTTAGGTAAGTGACAGTACTGTAAGTCAGCTTTACAAAGTAAATAAAGTTGATATTCAACCAAGTTTTGTGTTGTTAGGGATGGTATTGAAATGCTGAGCATAATTAAGAGTTCATTCTGGAGCCACTGTGCCTTTGCTGAAGGCGAATGATGGCATAGCCTCACATTCAAGAAAGTCCACAACTGCAAAAATGAAGTGGCTAGAATTAATCAAAAAAGCAGAAGCTCGGTGATTTGTGTCCTTGTGAAAGCCTAGGCAGATCATTTCACAGGGGGTTATTTTAAAGAGAAAATAAGAGCTGCATAAATATGCAAATGAGTGATCCAAGAATGAGCAAGCAGGAGAAATATTATTGCTATTTGTCTGTCTGGCCTGATACATATATTAACAAAACCAAGCTCAGAGTCATGCATGGCTCTTGTGTGCATTTTTAAACACAGATGCATAGTTGAAAGTGTGTGCCTATGCATGTAAATAAGTGATAAAAATATGGATGAAAGCATATGCATTCAAATGAGTTGGCACTTCTATTCAAAGAGCAGAGAAATCTGTATGTTCCATGACTTCCTTTGAATTCCAATAATCTTTTTTCCTGGACTTGTCTGCATATTCTCAAGCACAGAACAAACTCTTCTGAGATACTGAAGACCTTCAACTTCGTTGCTATGTTTCACATTTTCTGCCAATAATTCTTTGCTCCCCCTCAAAACATTTCCCATGAACTCAAAATATCTCTCATGAAAATAGTCTTACCACCTTCCACATTCTTCCACAAAAGTACTAATGCTTGTTTTCATTCATGATTAATTTAACCCTTCTATACACTGATTATTCTGTGATTCTATGAAATTAAAGGTTTTCCAGGTCCATCTCACAAAGCAGCTTTCAAAATCCAGGTCGAGTTCCCAGCGTAGAGGCTTCAATTGTACCATCAGCATCACCAGTGAACAACAGTATCATCTTAGTTCTACCAGATATGCTGAAAAAATAGAGTTGGACACTAGATAATGGAGAATGAAGACTGCAGTGCACATCATTAAAGTAAGAGATTACAAGAGAGAAGCTACGGGAGATTTCTTTGTGATCACTTGCTGGAAAAAATAAGCACTTGAAAATGTTAAGGAAATGTAACAGAGAGATGTGCTAGAGTTTCCCGTAAGAAAAGATCAGAACCACTGGCAAAGCTCAACTCTGAATAAAACACTGTAATTGTTAGCATCAGTTCTGCAGGCCGAATTGTGAATGCAGGCACGTTCAGGGACACTGAAGGACTAATTGTTTAACTTGTCTTAACAGATAAGAATACTGAGGACACTGTAAAACAAAAATGGAAGAAATGTCAGAGTTCTTTGCTCTCAAACAAAGAAGTACATTGACTTAGAAGCTAAATATTGATCTAGACATGCAGGTGTTAGGAAACGAAGGAAGCTTCTTTCATTAAATTAACTGTATGAAGCAATTTCCCAAGTAGTTCCAGTGCAGCGGTCCTATAGCAGAACTGATAAATCAGTGTAAGCTTTCATCAGAATCTCATCTTTAATAGTCATGTCAGCCTGTGAATCCTCCTGGATAACCCTTGAAGGCAGAAAAGAGTGCTTAAGAGTGTCCAAGTTATCTCTGTTTCCAACAGGTCACTAGCCAAACTCAATAGGATAGTATCCAGAAGGTGGCTTCTGTCTTTTAGTCCACACTTCATTTTGTAGCTTCTCCTCCTCTTGACCTTTTACAAGTCCCTCATGGCCATCAGTCTAATTAGGTCTCCCATGGGAAGTGATGAACTCCAATCTTCAGCCAATACACCAAAGAACTTCAGTTTATATGTCCTTTATGGCAGCTGAAAGATCAGAGCTTGTTGATTTAATTATAAAGCTTTGCAGTCAAGATCAACTACCAGCCTTCAGTCCAATATAGTTTCATTTTTTCCCCATTTAGTAAAAATTCTGCCACATTTGCACCATCTACCCAAGGAGTCTCACTGAGTCTCTGTGTTTTCTGCAGAAGGAGGCAGCACTGGGCAAGCTGAGGTACCTTAAGAGAGTGTATGCTGCCCTCCAAGTTTAACCAGAATACATTTTACCCCCAACACTTTTTGGATCAAATGTACTACTAGTGCTCTCTTCCACTTCTTCTTAGTAAGATGAGGCTTTGCACGGAGGGAGAAAAGAAATGGCCCTTTGCATTCTGTGGTCTTTATGCTTTGTGCAAACCCACACTGGAACAAGGCAGAGCACTGCCCTTCTCCTGTGAGGTCCTCAGGCCACCACTAGGCTTTGGCTAACAATGCTTCCATACTCCTCCCGTTTTTACAGGAGGTAGATGCACTCTCTATAAACAAAGTGAATTTTCCACTCCAAGTTATCTGGAACTATTCACTTCAACACTTTCTTTGGTAATGTTTTTACCTTTTATATTCTTGTTTTCACAAGTTTCTATTCATTTTTTGTTGGCAATTATTCTCCCATCAAGAGGATTTTGAACTCATGACCATAACCACACTTCCAGTTCCAAGCAGCTGTACATGGGGAAAGGTAACTCTCACTCCTCCAATCGAAGGGCTAATCTGATTAATCACAGCTGATGAGTAAATCTGAAACACAAACAACGACCTCCACAAAACATTTGCTTGTACTTATGTCCTCAAAGCTGAAAACTTTAACTACTGTCCAACTCAAAACACACCTACGAAAACTGCAATCTGCAAACAGGAAAAAAAAATGCTACAGCAATTTCAAATTGTTCCCTCTGCTCATTTCATAAATAAATGAGAATAAAAATGCTGCTTCCCACAGTGGATAAGGCAGGAAGTAGGAAACAGTCCAAAATTTCCTGAGATGGTCTGTAGAAACTGCGTACTCTGACAGAATTTGAGAGCAAAATGGTCAAAGTTGGTTTTGTCAAAGCAGTAACTCAGAATGTAATTACTACGTTACTGCAACAACACTGATTTTTATTGAAACAAAGGGTCTTACCTATGCCTGGAAATTTTGACTGCTTACAGAAGAAATATTTTATAGCATGCTTCCTGCTAGACCAAAAATGTGTTCTGACATTCATATCCCTTAAAAAAGTGTCCACTTCACACAACAGGCCTTCTAACAGCAGCCAGAGAGAGTCTTAAAATATGACAGGGCATTACATCACAGCTCCCAGAACAACTCTGTGACCCACAACAACTCTGTGACCCACAACTTAACGAAAAGAGGCTGCCTTTTCATTGCAGATGTTGTACTTTTGGGGTGCCCTATATGACCCCAAACTCAGCTGCAGATGCCACCCAAACACATCTTAGTCAAAGCCATGAGATTTTTTTCTTTGGGTGTCTCCTAGAAATCTCCCCCTCTCCTTCCTCAGCTTTGAGAACATCCGGTATGGGTGTCACAGCTCCAAAATTTTGGGATGGTGCTTTCAGGGCCTGAAAGTTTGGCACAACCCTACAGGTCTCCTGGTCTATAGATCTTACATATCTAGAAGAGGATCCCTTCAGATCTTTGTGCTATGTCTTCATAATTGACCATCCTGTCAGCTATGCTCATGGCACTACTGTCCCTAACAGTGGCATTACCCACACAGAATAATAAAACCACTGTAAATTCACAGATTAGAAGTTTCTCTTCATGCTTTCTTATGAGAAGTGTGGTAATAACAGGATATTCAACTGATCACTCCAAATATTGAAGGCTCTACTTGTATCAATATGTCTGAGTCTCTCCCTAGGGGCGAGGTAGGATCAAGGGTACCAGAAATAACTATTGCGCCAAAAGAAATAATACTCAAGATGCTCAGTAAATTCCCATTGGGCAGACTGGAGAAAAATATATACAGTAGGTAGTGTGCAAAAAATTCTTCTTTGACTTATTCCATGTGTTTCTAGCAGAACCCAAAATAACAGGCTTATTCGTCTTCATGATCTGTCTTTCCCCAGCACCACAGCCTTGCCCAGAGTCTTAGATGGCTACCATAAAAGTAAGGAGTAGCTTCACCATATTTAGCACCCTTATTCTGTCTGCCCACCCAGGACTGACCAGGAGGTCGATCTGCCTTGTCCACTGTGAAATTATTTCTGCTGTAATAATTAGTATGGTTGAGAGTAGAAATGTTAATGTAAGTATTCACACAGGAGAGTGCTGCTCCCTTTAAGTCAAGCTGTTCAGATGGAGCCCCATAGCAGCAGGGAGCCTGGACTTCTAAGCAAGAAGTTTGGGATTTGCTCCATAACACACAAGACAAGATTCTTCAAAAATTTGAAACTCTCAGCTCTTGAGCCAAACATACCTCATGCCATTTATTCTCACAGCTAGCTTCAGAGAAATATTATGATAGAAAATCTTCCAAGTCTGCAGAATTGGGCTGTTAGCCAAGCTGAGTGAAATTCCAAAAAGCAGCTTCTCTTCCATAGTTTCAGTCCAGAAATAAATCTGCAGTGGGCGAAGGCAGATTTGCCCCTCACTGGAATTATTCTGGACTCAGGGAGGTCCCAGAGTCCTGCATGTACATAACATATACAGTGGCTATTATCTGCCTCCACACAATTAACTTTGGTGCTCCCCCTGTTCGCATAGATTGGAAGCTTGTGAGTACATGATATGCCTATAGCAGGGTTTAAATTAGGGATGGAGAGAAGAGAACTGGGACATGTCCATAAGCATTCAATACTCCAACCTTTACAGGTTCTGGAGAAAAATTCTGACCACACAAATAACCTTGACAGCTTTAGCAACTGTGGCAATTAACTACACATAGGATTATGCTTGGCAGCATTACTCAGACAATATGGTAGGGGGCCATGTTTCCACATGAGTAAACTCTTGCACTAGATCTTTAATGAGCAGGTGTAGAAATGTCTTCATCATCATGATGCTGTCTTTTTCTGCCTCTTCTATCCAACAGTGCCTCACCATGGATATCTGTTTCAGGCTAGCTGCATCCCAAAGGAGATTTCTGTTCCCTGCTTCTGTTTGTTTATAACAGCCTCCAAGACTGCTGCAGAGCCAAGGAATGACTGGCTGTTTTTTCAGTCTCAGATATTGGCTCAGGAGAAAATGGTTCATCATTAGCCTGAGCATTCTATAAGTCATTTGCTAAAAGGAATGTGGCTATATCCCTCCTTTCTGGTATCATTCAGTATAGCGGGCAAACAAACTCAGCAAAAACCTCACTCTTTTCTTCCAGCCTTAGCCCAGTTTACTGGGGATAAATCGTTACATACAAAGGCACTCAGTCCTGTGGTGGATATAATTTAAGGGATGAATATTCAGTTTCACACATTGTTAAACCTTTTTCCCCTCCTGCAAAAGCTGTGGAATTATTTTTGTGGTTTAGTTTCCTCATGTCAGTTTTCCAACATTAGATTTTTAAAAAGTTTTTGCTTAGGTTAAAAATGTGCTCCTACCATAAATCTTGTGTCAGCCTCAAACATACCAACTATTTTTCACTTTCTGTTTTGAGCCTCCATCATGAAGATTGCTTATGGAACATTGTGATGGATTGTGATTTACAGCTAGGAAGCCTAAAACAGATCCTAATTGAAGTGCAATAGACTATGATTCTTGAAAAGGAGGGAATTGAGGGACATCAACATTGTTCAGTTAAGACTGCTTCAAGCTTTGTTTGTACCGAGAAGCACAACTTTGCAAGCCTACCAGAAAAATGGTCCCTTTACAAAGTTCAAATGTCACTCTCCTTCTAAAAGAGCATGTAAGTGAAAACTGATTATCACCAAATAGATATTAATAGGGCAGAATTTAGAGAATTAACAGCGGGACAGATCATCTTAGGAAAGACTAGTGGAGCTAAATATTGCATGTAGAACTTGGCTAAACATTTACTGAAGGGAGCATAACAATCTACAATCTACAAAGGAAATATTTACTGAAGAAATAAGAGGATTAGCTCATGCAGATAGATATACATGAATAGAAAGATGAGCCTGGTGGAAGACAGACTCTCTCTTTTCAGCATGAATTGAGATTTCAATATTTGTTTTAATTTGTGATGGCACTTCTTCAGCTTTAAATGCTTTATTTCAGATTGCTCTTAATATTCAAAACAGGAAATGAGGAGTTGTTCCAAAAGACAGATTGAAACGTGGCATGACAAAAATGTTGAAACTAGCCATTACCTTGGTCTGAATCCTTACCCTTTCTCCTATGAGAACATTTTAGCTCAAGCAGTCTGATTTTCCCATGTTATGATGCCTGCCTTTTCTGACAGACTTTATGTTAAATAATAATACAAAAATAATGAAGAGAAGTCAGCTGCATTTTGCATTTCCTGCCCAATGCATATGCAGTCAAGTCTCTTCTTAAGAAGCCATTCTTAAAGGAAATTACAGAAATATAATTGTACAATGGACAAGACTGACCCATGTTGCTCTGATGAAGATGTGCTAGATACAAAGAGCATGCAAAGTTATCTTTAACTTCCTCAGTTTGTGAAAAGTAAAAAAAATGCCACTGACCTATAGTCCCTAAAATCTCAAGCAAATCAAGGGCTGCTCAGGAAATTTTTCTCTGAATATCTTGACATTGTGGTGTGATATTTTATCATAATGTCATTTATGGCTGCACCAGATAGGCTGAAGAAATGATACCATCAAGTCTACACTTGTTTTTCTGCCATAGCTAGCATGGAGTTATGTGAGCTAGGATGTTTCAGTGCTTGGGGAACTTAAGGATCAAAGTTGCATGGTAATTGAGGGAACTGAGAAAGATCTAAGCATCAAATATAGCAACAAACATCCAGAAGCCTAAAGAAGCCTCTCTAATGAGCATCTTGCTCTGTTCACCTTTCATGTTCTGAAAGCTTTTTGAGGGAATGATATAAAGAAGACAGACAGCAGAGAGCCGGAACAAAATTGCCTGCTTAACCCTGTTTTATTTAATGCTAATTTTATGAAGCACTTACTAAAAGCACCTATTAAAACCAGCCAAAGGGGTTTGAGCTACCTGTCACAACTTTATTTTCACAACTGAGTTTTTTGTGATTCATTCTTGTGCAGGAAAATCAAGCTTACAGCTTTCAAACAAAGAAAACCAAAGTAGAACCAAGACATTTTCCTTAGCAGCAACGTATGTATGAATATCCCTTTAGGGTGGAGCTCAGTGCCTCAAAGAGAACTGCTCAGATATTTATTTCAGATAGGCAGGGTTTTCTATAGTTGTCATTGATAAAATCCCTTTGAACTGAAACATCTGACCAGAACTATGAATCGCTGCCTAAAAAATTTGCATCACATGAGTAATAGTTAAGTTATAGATCTTGAAATGCAAACATTGTTTTCAGCCTCCTTATAAAATGCTTGTTTGATTTTAGGTTATATAGACCCCAAGTTTTTAACCTGCAATTATTTATTTCAGATGTTTAGGCCTTCACTATGTGTAGAAAAGGCAACACCAGAAAAACAAATGGAGTAGTTAGTAAGTTGTGAATTACATTTGCACAAGAAGAGAGGAAATGAACCCTTAGACAAAATTAAGTATGAAAATCAACTCTCTTATTTTAGTCATATATTGATTTTTGTCTCAGATCTCTCTTCTGTTGCAGGAATCAAATGGAAATCCATGCTGTGTCCTTGCTTCCGTGACTGCCAGAATTCAGGTTGCCCTGGAGATATGATGCCATGTTCGCAGAAGGGGAAGAGAGAGACCTCAGCCCTGCTGTCCTCCAGGGACCACGCTCCAGAAATTCTTCTGTGGGCCTCTTTTGACCCCTGAGAGCTCATAGACAAAGAGAGCCAGCCAAGCATTTGTAATGTGAGATGCTACTGTAAATTAAACGATTACTAATGAAAGATCAGAGAGATCACTTTAAAAAGCTAGCTTCCTGTTTCTCTGCATGCCTTTGGGAAATCGATAATCATTCTTTTTAGCAGCACAGCCACAGGCACTGTGTATTTAAAGCAAGCAGAGAAGCAAAATCTCTTAGTCTTATAAAAAGGTGTGGCACTGAATAAATTTTATCAACATCCTGGATATAAAAATATACCCAGTTAGGACAGTTCTTAAATCTATATACATTTCTCTCTGAATCATTCATCTGGAAAGACAGGATAGTATCTACTGGAAATGGAAAGTAGAACAAGTTAGCCTTACAGGCAGAGCTTGCTATCAGTCTTTAGAGGTATGTAAATCCCTCAGCAGGTCAATACATTATTTCCTCTGTCACATATAGGATTTACTGGTCCCATCAGTGCACTGTCCTATTATATTGTTGCACAAGAAGCTGGAGTTCAAGGAGGGCTTTGGTACTGAGAGAACAAAAGCTTCACAGACATGACATCAAGGCAAGTAGCACACTGAACCCACTCTGAGCCTCAGGACAAGTATGTGCAGTTCATCTCCCTGTTTGCATCACCCAGCAGCAAATTAAGCATGGAGTGGAAATGAGGAGAGCAGTGAGGGAATCCAGGAATATTGACTTCTTTGCTGTGCAGCCTGGAAATCTGGAGCTCTTGCAGAAATCTGTAAAATGGGAATGGATTGAAGGATACTGATAAAGATCCTGTGCTGAGGACAAAAAGTTTCACACGGCTGCTAAAAGAAAAGAAAGGCACATGCATACAAAAGCAAGCAACACTGCTGTTGCTCTGTGCAGAATGACATCTGTTTCCTCCAACAACACAAGCCTTGTTAGGGCAATTGTGAGTGGTGCTGGACAGAAAAAGCAATGCACAGGAGATAAACATGAGGAAAATAAGACTGAAAGCAAAGAAAACCCCTCTGCAAACTTGGTTACTGCTGGGGAAGGGAAACACCTTCCTGTAATTGAATGCTTGTAATTTGGGAGGAATGATACACTTTCTGTGTGTTGAGATCATAGAATTATAGAATAGTCAGGGTTGG
The DNA here is from genome assembly GCA_026283785.1 of Coracopsis vasa. Classification (NCBI taxonomy): domain Eukaryota; kingdom Metazoa; phylum Chordata; class Aves; order Psittaciformes; family Psittacidae; genus Coracopsis; species Coracopsis vasa. The sequence continues at coordinate 25,686 of JANHGB010052218.1, read as the reverse complement.
AAACGACCTTAAGATCATTTAGTTCCAACCCCCCTGCCATGGGCAGGGACACCTCCCACTAAACCATGCCACCCAAGGCTCTGTCCAAGGCCAAATTTTTAAAATGCTTGTGATTGTTTGGATGATGTAAGCAGGTTTGAAAATATAGGCAGTAATGTTTACATGGGTCAGAAGAGGAAACACCACCGCAACAATCTATTTTTTTGTTCCTCTGGGTTGAAAAAGACTGACTTGCTGAAGAGGATTATTTCTTTGAAGAAGATTCTTTTAAGCTATGGTTTAAGCACATTAGAGCAAAATAAGTGGTTCCCTTTTATGGTAGTACATTATTTGTCCCTTTAATCTCATCCTGGGTTGCCTCTCTTTCTGTGTAACTGCCTGTGAATGAAGGTCCACAGCTTATGCTGATGCTCACCAGACATCTTGTCCACCAGTAGTGTGGTCTGGATTGTCACTGTGCCATCTATTTCCTATGAAAAAGAACAGCCGTTTTCCATTGGCAACCAATTATTCTTGTGACAACATAAACCCACTGTTCCAGAGCCGGAGGCTTTGTCCTTTGCTTTTAACCTTACCCTGTCCTGAAATTTCTGGAGCTGTAGTGACCCTGTTTCTTATTCAAACAGAAATTTTCTCTCATATTACTGTGCCTTTTTCTTATGATTCATTTTTGATCAAAGTGACAGAAGCTTTCTGAGCAACAGAATGGGGAAACAGGGAATTGTGCTGCCAGCAGAGAAAGCAGCAGGCAAGTAAACAGATCTTTCCCTCTTACATCGTTGTACACAGCATTAGCTGTGAGCCCTCAAGAAGCAAGAGCAGCTCTGGGAAAAGTAGTGACACTTTTGCTATCATGATAGAAGAGAGCTTGAGGCTGAGGTTGCAGAGATGCATTGCCCAGGACAGAAACAGCTGGGACCACTGAAAACACTCCTGAACAACCATCAAGTTCAGCTAGCTCCTTGGCATTTTCTTATTCTTGTGCATTTTTTTATTACCAGAAAAGGCAACAATATGACAAAACCATATTGTAACAGTGTGTGATGACATGTCTGTGGTATCACTAGTTGTCTCAGTAAGACTATAAATTTTACCCGACATGTGAACAATGCAGTCATTAAGGAGCTTCCCAACTGTTTTGAATTACTTCTGGTATCTTGTAAAACTGCTGACAATAAAATGCTTTCAGGACAAAAGTTCACTGATAATATACAGCATATCCCATATGGGCTTCTACCTACTCTGCTGGTTTCTTATTTACAACCATATTAGGAAGAACATTGTCTTCTGATGTGCTCCAGATGCTGTTCCCATCGTTTTCATCAAAGTTGTGACATCACACAAAAATCTAGTCTAGTATGTGGTCGGCGATGTTTCTGCTGATCCCTGCAGTTCATTGACAATATTATTACAGTGTATGTCATACTTCCAGAAATGGCTGTCATTGGGATGTGAAAGTTCAGAGCACAAAACACACATAGCAGGTTTTGACTGCAATTCCACCTACGCATAACTGTGCACTTTCTCAGTGAGGAATACCAAGCATGCAGCACTCACAAGGAACGGTGCAGATCTAAAGGAGGCATTAGGCTCCAGCCTGCCACAGGCAGCTTCTTTCCTGTCTTATGTCCACCTAAATTGTGATTCAGTACAGCAGTAAGAAAGCAAAGGAAAGCACTTCAGCTCTCCTACACCATCACTTTGGACCTCTTCTGAGTGGTGCTTCAAGAGGTACTCCAAGAGCTGCTCAAGCTAAAGGCACTCAGCATCTCTGCCAGCAGGCCTAGATTTGTCAAACAAGACTAAAGAAGTGAGAAGATAAAGAAGCTTTGGGAATCTGAAGTTTCTTAGGGATTTTATTCGTTTATTTATTTTTCACTTTCTTTAAGCCTGTTAACTTATGCAGGGTATTCCAAAATGAAATCTGAATCTCCTTTTCCCCATGAGCAACCTATCTCTTGTATTGCCTTACTAGTAAAATCCTATATATTTTTTCATTATTATTCCTCAATTCAAGACAAAGTAAAGAAGTGGACTTTACTTTGAAAACCTGATTCTTTAACAATTTCCAAGTATTTAGCAATAACCAAATTATTTATCTTCATTCCTTGATTGGTATCATCTTGTCTCTGAGGATGGAAAACTAGACAAATCCCCAAAATATTCTAAAACTTTCTTCTTGACTTCCAGGTCTATAATAAACCTGTGCCAAAGCTGACAAGGCACCTTCCAAACTGAGGCCAGCATCAGCATTTCTGTTTTTGACAGTCAGCAATTTATTCACCTTCCACAGAGATCATGAGTTGCTAAGGTAATGGTTCCAACATGTGTCATATTACAGAGGTTACATAGTTCCTTTGTGTCAAATTTCACATTGGCATACTGGGTAACATGATAGGCTCAGGCCTGTTGTCAGTGCAGGTACTATGGCCACACATGACATTCGGTGTGAAATATCTAAGCAGAAAGTATTTTCTTCCAAGAAAAATACAGGATCAAGTGATGCTAAGGAATATTTGTGCAGCTTTGACACCTGAGCTATCACACTGGCTCACCAGGAACCCTCACAAAAGGGATTTCTTCCACCACATTAAAATTCAGCCAACTCATCTAACTGATCTCTTGTGATAGATGATATGCACTTAAGTCATGAGCTTAGAGCAGCTTAAATTAGAGTGAGTAAACCCCTGGAGTAAGAGAGGTACATTAACAACCAGCATCTACTTTTTAGCAGGAATTTAAAATCCAAAGGAAATCAACATTTCTTCCAAAACAGGTTTTGCTGCCTGTTCATTCCTGCTCATCATAGTTCTCATTTACAAAAATCACCATCTTATTTACATCATTCATATAGATATATCATTAAGCAAGGTTAGAGAGAAGCAATGACATCTTTTGGCTGATCTTTGTTTCTCAAAGGTATCCCCACTTTCTCCAGAAATGAATAACACTTCTGCCCCTCTGTTACCAATCACTTTAGGATTGCTCTCAAAGTCAACATCCTTTCTGCTGTGCCACAATTTCTGTTGCATTCAATCATGAAGACATGTCCTCTTTGCATGATTACTACTGGCAGACTGTCATTTTCCAGCAATATTTTTCAGGTTTCTGTGACCTTCCCCAATGAAGTAAAAATAGAGCCATGAATGACTGCCCCCAGATCACATAACTTTGAGCACATCTAGGCAACATTTCTGCCCAGCCTCTGGCTTCTCTACAGCTACTACTGTGTACAAGTCTCAAATATTTTATTTTTTTAAAGAAATCAATACTGAAAAAATCCATCAAAAAACGTATCAACGAGTTCAGCTGCTGCAGAGGATCTCCTCCAGAGTTTGCAGCAGAAGATACATTGCTAAAAATCCTAAACTTGATAGAATATCCACAGAAGGCCACATAGCATAAGTAAAGCAAACTACAGTATCATGTGTCATTATTTTTTTCCCATTACAGGTCTCACGGTCTCACTGTCTACTCTGGCTTGCCTATACTAATACCTAGACTACTTCTGGGTTAGGGCTATTCTGCTCAGTCCTTTTCCCCCACATAAATAAGATTTATGCATAAATGATGTTATATTAAGAAGAAAGGACATGCCTTTTAGTGTAGCTATTATAAATTTCTTTGTGCTGGATGGTGATTTGTTCCAATATCACAGGACAGGGGAAAAAAAAAAAGGAATTTAGTAATTTCACAGCAAGGATGTTCACAATTAATGCTAGAGTGCAAGTAATTTCATTGCTTCTTACAGGCAACATGAGACCAGAGTGTTGTCAGAGATCTATCTGACCCCTTTGATGAAGTTATACATTAGCACTACTTAAATATGATTTTTGGGATTGCTGTTAGTTTCAATGTATGTTAAATATGACCATTGACTTTGGACTGAGACAGCAATTTCCATTTGTTAGAAGGCTTAAATAGATTTAATCACATTAATTTTCACTGTTATTAAAAATATAAATCAATTAATTCTAAAGGAAAGGAAAAAATCCCCCCTTACTTGCACTATGAATGTGCAAATAAAAGCTGAAGGTGAAGGGCTTCGCTGCCTGCCTCCATGCCTGGCCTGGCTGCTCCTAGCCCC
>JANHGB010052218.1:0-21499 GCA_026283785.1 Coracopsis vasa | reverse complement strand
TTCTGCCTAAGAGCTCATCTCAGTCTCCCCTCTGGCAGGTTAAAGCCATTCCCCTTGTCCTGTCCCTACAGGCCTTTGTCCAAAGCCCCTCTCCAGGTTTCTTGTAGTCCCTTCAGGGGGATCTCTGTATTTGCCTGTTGCTCCTGGGGCTCCTTTTTCTCTATTTCTGTCTAGATCAAAAATTCCTTCCAATTCCTCCAATTGTTCTAAAGTTGGCTCCCGAAGGAAACGGGGCTGCAGTTCACATGCTCCCTGTGCACACACACACTTAGAGCCAGGTCACAACTTTTTAATTCATTCCATTTTAATTTTAACTCTGCCTGAAAGATAACAAAGCTCCTAAAACTGCAAGGAAAACGGGAGCTGTGCAGAGGACAGAGCTCCTGTCAACATCCCACCCAAAAGAACGGCTGCGGCAAGAGGTCATATGTTATCAAACACCATGGAGAACGAACTCACAAGTACAAATAGTTTCAAAGTGGAGTTTGTTACTGCCCATGAGAGACAAATGTCCAGGACAGCAGGTTTTTTTCCATGAGGATATTCACAAAACAAGGATAGTTTTGACTCTGGAAGCAGGCTGGGGTGAGAGGTTACCAGAACCTGCACATCACTATCAGCATCCCCTGGTCCAGTCAGGGCTCCTTCCCTCTCTGCTGCACGTTCCTTCAGCAGTGTCTCCTTCAACCCTTCTGACAAACATCCTGGCTCAGGTTAAACACTGAGGAACAGGATTGTTTTAATTCCTCTGCAAGGAGCAGTTTAGGGAGCACCTGGGGAAGCATAACAATCCTTAGCCCCAGTGCAGGGGAATGTCTGGCTTCAGTTTGTAAGCTCTGCGAGGTGTTTTTCACTGTCTTCACTTGTGCCCTCTGCTCTCCCTAACCCTGCAGGCAGCCTGGCCTTGTGCTCTCAGTGGGGCAATGAGTCTGCAACAGCAATGAACAGGCCTTCGACACGAGGCACAAGAGGCAATGGGTTCAAACTTAAAGAGGAGAGATTTAGGTTGGATGTCAGGAAGAAATTCTTCACTGTGAAAGTTGAGAGGCACAGGAACAGGCTGCTAAAGGATGCTGTGATTGCTCCATCCTTGGCAGTGTTCAAGGTCAGGTTGGACAGGGCTTGGAACAACCTGGTCTAGTGAAAGGTGTCCCTGCCCGTGGCAGGGGTTTGGAACCAGATGATCTTAAGGTCCTTTCCAACCCAAACCATTGCATGATTCTACGATAATCAGCTCTTGGCTCAGCACAGTGTTCTCCTGCCTCTCCATCTGCATGAGCCAACACTGGATTTCCGAAAATGAGTGGTAAGAAGTGGTTGTAATCCTCAAGACTATTTATGTGCTATAGAGAGATGAACTACAGAAAACCTCAGCAGGCCTTGGATTAACAAGCTGCTCCCTTGCAGCCTCAGTAGCCACGTGCCATAAACTGCCACCCACTAGTCCAGAGTGGAGTAAGAACATTTTGTTTGGGTAATTGATACAGTGCTTATTTGTATTTTAAGCTTTTCCTGTCCTTTGTACTTCCTGCTCTTGAATCTGTACTCACAATGTAAGGTCCGAGTTGCTTTAATTTCCCTTCTAGTGAAATAGGCTGGTTCAGGTCTTTAATTCCTGGCTCACTAAGGATGACATTGGTTGAAGTTCTGCTCACTGAAGCCTGTTTTGCTCCTCCCCAACAGACAAGAGGAGAAGAGGTGACACATGGGCCACACTTTAGCTAAAGAGTGCAGCTTGGTTGATTGTCCCTTGCTTTAGTACTTACAGCCTCTCCGGGCAGTTGTCCGGCTGATCCAGGTATCCTCCATCCATGACAAACTTTAGCACCTGCTCATTGGAGAGTCCCTGGTACGGCTGCTCTGCCAAGCTGCTTATTTCCCAAAGGACAACACCAAATGACCTAAGGAAGAGAGAAGGCTCCTGGTGAGAATAAAACATCCTGCAGGTCTACAATTGATAACATCTTCTTTTGGAGAACATGTAAAAGAACACCACTGTATTTTTAAGAAGAGGGCTTCCAAACAATGTTTTTGGTTTGGCTGTACTCTGAAGAAGTCAGCAACTCACAATTTAAACTGTGTGTGTGAAACTGTGAGCTCTGGAGCTGGAATCCATCTCAGATTGCAGAGGACAACTTACCACACATCAGAATAAGTAGTGAAAACACCGTCCTTCAGTGATTCCGGTGCCATCCACCGCACAGGCAGCAGTCCTTTGCCTCCTTTACGGTAATAATCCGTCTCGTAGATATCTCTGGTCATGCCAAAGTCTGAGAAGAGCAAATAGGATGTGTTACACGTCTCTCTTCTACTGTGCAACATCTCCAGATGGATGTTACCCTTCTTTCATGTCAGCCTATTTTCATACATCCAGTAAGCTTCCTATGGCCGAACCTGCAGTCACCTCTCACCTCCTGATCAACATCCAAAACATCTTCCTTTCCCTGCATCTTTTCTCTCCAGAGCCATGATAAAAGCTCCAGAGTTAAAACTTTTAGTGACAGCCTCTATTCTAAACATTATTTTTAGTCATCCTCTTTAAGCAAACCAGAGGTCTCCTTGCCCTGAAATCCCACTGCCTTGGCCATAAGTTCAAAGAGGTCTGAGAAACCACCACGCTGTGGGGATTTGGTTTACTTTTAGATGTTGTATTTACTTATTTCTAAAAGGGTTTGGGCTGAAAACTGGTTCCTGTGGAAGATAAATGACTTTTAAAGGCACCTGACCTAATGACAGGATTATGAACACTTGGCTTGCTCTACCGAGCACCTTCTTTGTCATAATTCGCATGAAAGCAAAGAACAGTGAGATAACCCCTGGCAGGTTAGGCTGGAAAGGCAATAAACTTTTTGGATAGAGGTTTGAGAATAGAGAAGCTGAGAGAAGCTGCTCTGGCTCTAAAGGAGATGATGCTCTTACTAAAGTCCATACAATTCTTGCTGCATTTCCAGAGGTAGCCAGTGAACATCATCTGTGTTTGCCATCTGGGTCTTGGGCTTCACAAAAACATGACCCACAGAATTGTGTGCTGGGCACACACTACATACCTCCAATTTTTACAGTGAAGTCTTCTGCAACCATACAGTTACGAGCTGCAAGATCCCTGTGAACAAACTTTTTGGCATTCAGATAGGCCATGCCATCAGCAATCTCTGCAGCCATCTGGATCATCTCTCTCAGCATCGGTGGTGGACGACCAGGGTTATTCTACAGTAAAGAAAGAAGGAGTAAACCTCAAATCAAGTTACTCTGTTGCACCACAGGCTCCCATCTCTCCTTGTCTTTACCTCAGCATCAGGTCTTAAAGAGCGAAGATAACTCTTCAAGTCTCCATGTGCCATTAACTCCATGACCACCAGAGTAGGTTGCCCTTTGGAGACTACCCCGAGGAGGCGAACCTGGAAAATAAGTGAGAAATTCCATCAAGGTTGTGTCTAAACACACCAGGCAGGGTCCAGCTTGAAAAGGTGGCTTGTAGGAAAGGCAAAACCCCTGAAAAAGAGCTCGAAACAGCACTACAAAGCCTTGTCATGCTGGGAAGTTTTGAAAGAGGAAACATGAAATGATGCAGGCAGATGCATTTTATGGAACATGACCTGGAAAGCTCTTTAAATCAACTGCTTCCACAGACCTGCTGGTTTTGTCAGCTGAACATCAGGCTCTGAAAGCACTAAAGCACTATTAGTGATGGGAGTTGCTGATCATCCGAGGCACCCTGTGGTGCTTACCACATGATGGCAGCTGAAGCCTTTCATCACAGAAGCTTCATTTAAGAACTCGATGCGCTCGCGGAGGCTGGCTGATTCATTCACGGTTTTCACAGCTACTCGAGTCTCTGGCTCTCCCTTCACTATGTCCTTGGCAATTCCTTCATACACCATCCCGAAGGAGCCCTGTCCCAGCTCTCGGAGGAGGGTGATCTTGTCTCGTGGAACCTCCCATTCGTCGGGGACATAGACTGTTGAGCAGAGGGAAACGTTTCTGAATTGAGCAACCATCTTTTGCAAGACCTTTCTGTAGCAGCCTCGTTCAGCACTGCCACAGGATGCTATGTGTGTAAGACTAGAAAACCTCATGAAGACAATGCCAATCCCATATTGCTGCACTGTCTCAATGGCCACCCAAGCAGTGCAGAAAGCCCTCACTGTTCTCACCATCACTGGCGCTCAGATATTCAGGGTTAGAGGATGCGTAGAGTGGTCCAGTTGGTCCTTCGGTTTGCCTGGAAGAGACACAAACTCCTCAGCACATTTGCAGCCTTTGACACATTAGAAGGCAGTCTGATTAATTCCCAAAGCATGCAGCAAATCCAGACTGTCCCCGTTTCCAAAGGCACAAACCATTTCCTCAATGAAATTCATGTGTTGCAACCATTATCTAAATTAGAAAATAAACCAGACTTACTCCCAAAAGATAAACAAAAGCTTAGGGGAGAAGTTTTGCTTGTTCTGCTGAAACCAAGATAAAATTGCACTCACCTCTTTTTCACAAGCACATAAGCAGCTCCAATAATTCCAGCAATAATGATGGCAAAAATGATCGGCACAATTATAACAGCAATATTAGGCTGAGCATTCACTAAGAGAGAAAGAGAGAGATGGAGTTATTATACAGGTCCAAAACCCAAGCCTTTTCCTCAGTACAATCCCCCTCATCCCCTTGAATAAAGTGGAACAAACAGAAAACTGGAGGCTATTTTAGATACAGAACACACGGCTGCTGAGAATGAGACCTCATGAAGCAAAGCCACACATTTGTAAGTAAGTTCAGTTTCCTGGAAGTAGATGTATAGCCAGGATTTTATGACCCCCCCTCTGTTCTCTGTGTGGTGCTCGCTAAACCCCCATCCTCCCAAAATAACCTGGGTTTCTATCAGGAAGTAAATACTGAAAATAAAATGAACTCACAGTAATCGGCCACATAAAAATAGGTGGGTTCTGTCCATGAGCCGTTTCCAGCCAGTGATGTAGCTCGGATACGGACACTGTAGTTTCCAGGCTGCAGTCCACGCAGTTTACAGCCCTGCTCACTGGCAAAATGCTTACGGGACACACAGTAGTGAGCTTCCTGAGGAGGAGGGAAGAGGAAGGCTGAATACTCTACCTCTGCAGTGCCCCACAGCCCTGCAACAGCACCCAAGGAGCTCTACCTCGCCTCCTTGTCTGGCAAAGGTACACAAATAGAGCTTTCACATCCTCAGGGCTATTCCAATCTAGTGCTTTGTCCTGGATTTGCATTTTACAGTTTAGTAGTTCACATTACAGCGAGCATGTGCCATTTGCTGGCCTAGAGCTCAGCCCTGAAACCTGACCTGGGCTGGCAAGCCCTGCTGCCCACAGGCTGCTGGCATTCAGGGCTGCCCACCACAGCTCTGCCTGCTCAAGGCTTTCTTCATTTCTCTCAGCAACTTCAATTTAGCCTCATGGTTTCTGTCCTTCTGTGAAATAAAATTCCTAAGAAAAAGCTCCATGCAGAAAGTTGGCACATTGGATAAGCTTATTTGGCAAACTGGCACCACAGACCTTTATTCCTCTGTGTTGCCTCAGGCAGACTTCCAGATGATATGAATCCACTAATGAAGTTTTATGTCACCTTGGTTCATGCACAAGGAAGCCAGAGAGGACAGAACACCATAAGCATGAGGGCTATTAAAGACTGAACAGTCCTGGACTCCCAGGTGGATCTGATTCTCCAGACATGCGGTGTTAAGGAACAAGCAGAAATTCTCACCTCTGTCTCCCCAAGGCGTCCATAATTCACTTCATACAGTACAATAAGACCATTTGGCTCCTTTGGTTCTTGCCACTTCAAATGCACGGTGTTTTTTTCAACCAGTTCATGTGAAACTGGACCAAGGATGTCATCAGCCTTAGCTAGAACCAAGTTCATGATAATAATAGTTTTATGTCTTCAGCGAAACTCAAACCTGCCAATACTTCATAGAATCATAGAATGGTTTGGGTTGGAAAGGACCTTAAGATCACCCAGTTCCAACCCCTGCCACAGGCAGGGGCACCTTCCACTAGAGCAGCTTGCTCCAAGCCCCGTCCAACCCATGCTGCCATGGATGGGGCAGCCACAGCCTCTCTGGGCACCCTGTGCCAGTGTCCCACCACCCTCAAAGGGAAGAACTTCTGCCTTATATCTAACCTGAACTTCCCCTGTTTCAGTCTGAACCAATCACCCCTTGTCCTATCACTACAGTCCCTGATGACGAGTCCCTCTCCAGCATCCTTGAAGCCCCCTTCAAACACTGAAAGCTGCTCTGAGGTCTCCACACAGCTTCTCCTCTCCAAGCTGAAAAGCCCCAATGCTCTCAATGAAAACAGTCATATGGGAGGTGCTCCAGCCCCTGATCATCCTTGCGGTCCCCTCTGGACTCACTCCAACAGCCCCATGTCTTTCTTATGATGGGGGCACCAGAACATATTATTCATCTATCATCCTTTCCTATCAGGACATACAGATAGCACCAGTCCTACACAGTGTTTCTGTACTGCAGCTGGCTCCCATAGGAAAAGCAGCATTTTGAGATCAGCCACCAGCCCAAAGCAAAGCTCAGGAAGACAATTACCTTCTGGCATGGTCCTGGCACTGACATACGCTGCAACGCTGCATCGGGATTCCTGCGCATCGTGGTTACAGGCGTGGAGCTCAATGCGGTACCCGGTGAAATGCCGCAGGCCTGAGATCACCAAAGACTCTTTAGACTTCACCTTCTCAAAAGGTTTCTGCTCCTCTGCATTCTCCGACTGTGCTGCAGAGTTGTTGGGAGAGGACGCGATGGTGGGTATCACCACAGTGGCATTTGCCACAGAGCCAAGGTCTCTTCGCTTTCTTGATGGCCTGTTGAATAACACAGGTTACAATATTTGTTATAGTCAATGTTAACACATTCATCTGAAAAGGAAGAGTTAAACCAGACAGCTCAGAGTGTCACTGAACATTCAAATTCAAGTCTTGTATTTGCAATGCAACAGAGATCCAGCATTCTTCCTGCACAACTTCATACTGGATAAAAGCCCCCCCAAACCAAATCCAAGTCAAGTATTTCCTTGAGAATTCAAGTTCAAGATCCTCTCAGCTGAACACACCTTTACCAGGTTGCCTCACAGGTGCCCTGGACAGTGTTGTGATGCTTTGGAGTTCACCTCCTGCACATTCTAGCTCTGAGTAAGGGAGGCCATGCCACAGCCCCCAACTCCACTGATGTCAGATGTGCCACATGCTCCAAGCGTCATAAACTTGCCTTTATAAAGCGCAAGACCAGTTTCACAGCCCACTGGAATACATCTGCCATTCAGAACCCTAAGGCTGAATCTAGATAGATAGATAGATAATTTTAACCTTTTCCTGAGGGACTAAACCTATTACGTTCCTTTCAACGGGCACATTTAAATCTCACAGATTCAGATGAGGTGTTAGTGGTGAGGTTTTGTTTAACCAAACATTGCCTCTCAAATCACTGCACAGCACTTTTTTGCAGTTGTAAAACCAGAGCTGGCAGCGTGATCCCATCAACTCCCCTGTTCCTGAGTAAGGAGCCAACTTCAATGTCAGTTTGTCAGTCCATAAACAGAGTAAATCCAACAGAATCAAGAACTATTCACAGATTTCATTTTCTTGGGAAAAACCAAACAAACAGAACAAGCACCAAGCCAAAACTCCTCCTTCTAACACTTTACGTCCTGCCACACATTCACCACGAGGAATTCCAGGTCGGGAACTCACCACCGTGGTGGATCAGTAGTCGTACTGTGTTACACAAAAGGAATCAATGCCACTTGAAAACTGGACCATGTATTTTAAGGTGATGATGATCTTTTTTGCGTGTACACGTGTGTGCAGCTATTAAAGGGTACAAAGAGTGACCTGAACTGAACCCACACTTGAGGCATCTCTAGTCTCTAAAAATGTACCAAGCTGCTGAAGCAAATCTTTGCTGCTGAACTGAACTTTCCACTGCCGCCCTCTGAGAACCAGGCAAATGATTGGCCAACTCCAGCAGGGAACTGCGTGGATCAGGGCTTTGACTGCAACCCCCAGCTCCAGTCCCTCCTCCAACAGGAAAGGCAACCAGCTGGAAAGCAGAGTTGAAGATTTCCTCCAACTAAACATCAGGTTGTACCCAACAATGTAAGCACGTTCATCCACCTGATGGAAAAGGAGGATGCCAAAGGCAGGTTCAGCACAGCACATGCCAGTTTGTAGTTTTCTCTTTCTCCAATCACTAATTAACTCAGTTTAGAGCTGCTGTTCATCTCAGCTTATGCACTGCTCTGAACAGTGTCCCCTAACAATGGGGCAGAGTTCAGAGCCCCTGGGCTGGCTCATGCCACCTTCCTCCTCTGCAAGGATTCTTTATGGTCAACCAGGACCTTGTTTGGATGTCAAAGCAAAGCTCCAGGCCCCTGTTTACAAAGTGTGGATTCAACAGTTCCTCCTGTTCAAGAGGATTTTGTTTGTCACAAGTAAAACAGTAATTGAAGCACTGATGCAGCACAGAGTAAAATACAAGAAAAACTCCTTCCTCCTCAAGTAACAGAAAGCAAGAAAAACTTTTGAGGCTCTAATCCCCAATCTTCCCATATTTATTATCCTGCATTTGCAGCAATCTTCTGGCCAAATTCCCTGCATTTTCAAACATCTGATGTTTTCCCATTGCTGTTCCAGTGCAGTTTTCGTTATGGCCATTTCAGTAGTTCCAATGACCTTCCCCCTGTGAAATATCAGATTCGGATCGTGTTCGTTCTGTAACCCACTAGTATTTGTAACAGCATGAGTGTGTGTGACACAGAGGATGAAGACAGAGAGAAGAGAGAGATTGCTTTTTCTGCAGTAGTGATGTTGGAGAGCACACATTAAATTACATCCTGAATAGCACCCATTTAGTTCCCTTCCACCTCTCAGGACTTCCACTGCTTTTGAAATCATTCCATGCTTTCCACAGCGTGATTGAGGGTTGGAAGGTACCTCTAGAGATTGTCTAATCTGATCCCCTCAAAGCAGGGGCAGCAAGAGCAGGTTGCTCAGGACATCCTCTGGTCAAGATCTGAATACCTCCAAGGATGAAGACTCCACAACCTCCCTTGGCAACCTGCTCCAGTGGACAATCACCTGTCTGCTCCCATCCGTGCAAAACTTGTTCCAATGGAAGAGCAAATAATAAGGGAAAGAAGAAACAAAGCATCAGCTTCTGATGGCCACTTTGTTCAGCTGCAGAGGGAGGTGACAAAGGACGTGGTGTAGAAATACCTGCTGGCTCTGTGGAGGTGGGCATGGCAAGAAGCATTTAGAAACTTCTAGTTTGCCTTTCCAGTGCCAGAGCAAATTAACCCATAAGACTTGCAACAACATCTCCTGGAGTAGCTAATGAGCCATGTGCACAGGGGAAGGAACAGCTTCTGTGGTCTCCAGAGGGGTTCTCAACAAGTCAAGATCAGATCTGGACTAAGGCAGAGTGTGGCAGATCCTTGTACACACTGGACACTGCACAGGGATCAGATAGCTGGGAACAGCACAGGAGGAGAGAAATGGCACATGAAAAACAAGGAGAGAAGACATCGGGTGAGTGACTTCTCAACTGCTCTGTCCTGCTCCCTGCCATCTCATATTCCCTGCTGGCCTCATCTGTGAGATTCCTCCTGGTGACTGGCAGAAGGCTTCTTATCTCAAGGGGAGTCCACGCAGTACCTCAAGAGAGGTCAATAAACTATCAGGAGCCACATAAAAGCACCTGAAGTAAAACACACATCATGTTCAGTTGCCAGGCTCTAGCCAGGCTGCCCTGTGAGCAGGCAATAGGCACAGTATTCACAGGAAATCTAATTCCAGTTTACGCTGTGACAGTCTGGAGCCTGTCGGAAAAGACAAGCAAGGACGCATGTTAGCAGGAAGGTATCTTTACTGCTGACTTAGAACAGCAAAAGGGGCTTGCATTATAAGGATTAGTTAGCCTAGGGAAATGGAGATTTCTTCCTTAGCTGGCTGACAAGGTGGCACATGCTGGTGATTGGTTTCTTCCTAAAATACATACCCCAGAAACTGGCCTGAGAAGCATCCTGGGCTGGCTGCACAACACAGTTGAGAGAAAAAAATAAAGCAAATAAATAAAACTCAGATTGTCAGAAGTGTTTGCCTACATCAAAAGGAGTCTGGTTTTTGTACATGCCTTGGTTCTCCTCTGCTTTTGAATACAACATGTCCTGGTGTCACTTTGCACACTGGAACTTGTCCTGATCAACACCCAGTAAATGAAACAACGACAGGAGTGACTGCACAAGTCTCCATGTGACGACTGCAGGGACCAACCCAGGCTCACAGAGAAGACACTGCCTAATACACACTCCATAATAAATGCTCAGTGCAGCTTTTGTCAAGTGGCTGCAAATAAATGTTTATTAGCTAAGGGCAGTAAGAGGAGAATAAATTAAGAGCCCAAAATGCATGACAGTGAAGAGGGTAAATCGTTACAGACTCTAACCTGACTCCCAGCGCTTCCTCTGTAAGTTGCATATGAAGTGTGAAGACATTCAACACCACTTAATGTGACACTGTGTGTGCCATTCAAAACAGGACATTCACCACCCACTGCAGCTGCATTCCTCATGGTATTGGAGGTATTTCCCAGACTAAGTGCAAGGAAGACCGCAAATACCGCGCTAAAGGACAAGGCTGTGGCACGGGAAACTTCCCTCTTTCTTTTCCTTTCTTTTCCACTGGATGAAAAGCTAGACCACAGAATTTTAAGATAGAAAAAAAAATAGCTATTTTTGGCACCATCCAAGTTTAAATGAGCTGCAGGCATATAGCTATTTGTTAAAGATTCTCACTCCAGTCTCAAGCCAAGGAGAATTCAGAGATGGGAAATAAGACCAGGATCTTCCAAATGTGTAAAAACATCAGCTGTAGGTGCTCAGCTCTCACCAGTTCTGATACCTGTGGTTCAACTGGACTAGACAGGCTCATGGAAGCCCAGAGACCTGCAATATGGCCATGTCCAGCCCAATTTTTGTTTAATATTCAGTTACGTTTCCTACCCTTAACCACCAGGTTTATTCTATTTATTATATATTGTTTGATATTCATACCTGGGGACAAAAACCTCATTGTGAAGGTAGTTCTCAAATGTTTTGCGGAAAGCAGATTCTTCCAGCTCCTTTTGTATCTGGGAGTCTGTTTTAGGACAGGAGCAACATTCGCCGCTGACATCCTCATTTTCACTTTGATTATACTTCTGAGGATCTTCAGATTCAAAAGGAGGAGACCACGTCCTTGAGGGCAGTTTTAATCCTGTGGATAAAACAATTCTAGTAGTACTCATGCCTGACATGGCAGAAGCAGATGTTTGATCCTACAAGGATCCCAAACAAGTGTACACAAGATTCACATTTGGGCATCCTGAGCTTTCACATCGAGGGCATGAGCAGCTTCCCCAGTTTTATGACAGGCCTTTGATTCTAGACTGTACTATTTCTGAAATGGAGCTCAGATGCTGCTGTAGGCAAAGTTCTACCCCAGTTCATCTCAGTTTAGGTAACACAGAGCAGCAGGTGAGATTTTGGGAGGCCTTAGTGAAACTCTGCTCCGAAATAATTCCCCAACAGGCACAGGATGCCATCAAAACTTAACTTGGCCACTCAGAGAGAAACACACACTCACCTTTTAAGCAGTAATCAAGTTCATAAAGCTCACTATCTTCTGCCTGCTGCTGCCAGAACACCAGGTAGTGTGTGATGTTTCCATTGGGCTCTGAGGGTGGCTTCCACTTCAGAATGATTTGGGATGAAGAGTTGGAAACAGATATCGGATCTAATGGGACTGATGGAACTGCGAGGGTGGGAAAAGAGACAGAGGTCACTTCCACAGCTCTGCAAGAGCTTGACACAACAAGGGACAAACACAGGCAAGTTTCCATTTCTATGGGAATAAACACTCTTCTCCACAGTAGGTCCACGTTAGTCCTGCAGGAGGAGGCACCAGCATGCACACAAGCTCTTACACATGGCCCATGAACCTGACAGCAGGCACGTTGGTATCATCTCCCATGCAGGGAAGCAGGCACTTGTTTAGGAATACCTTCCTACCACAGTAGAGCAGCAATGGTAGTGGAAAGTTTTATGGATATGGGACTATCCTGACTACCAGGCAGGTCTATTTTAGGTCTATTTTTGGTTTTCATTTCCAAGGCAACATTAATTTAATGATACTGACCAGTAGCATTGGTCTGCACGTAGATGATTTCACTCTTTGCACCATAAGTTCTTCGTTCATCTGAGAAGGTGACCAGGGTTTTAACAAATACAGCATACTGTGTCCATGGCTTTAAACCCCTCAGGAGCCAGCCTGGCTGGGCCTGGGCTTTGGGCTCATTTGACCGTGGCGGTGGGTCAACATCCACAACTGTCCAGCTATTGGATCCACAGGCGTCTTGGCCATCAAACTCCGTCACGTTTTGGTAGGGACTTTAGGGAAAAAAAAGAAAGAAAAGCCTGAAATTAACAAAATCCTAATTCAAGCTTTTAAAAACATTCCTAAAGACATCACTGCAAGTTATAATCCGTCACCCTTTGGAGAAAATATAACCAAGTCATTGTATGTATTCCGAAAACGAAGTGCAGGGAGCGTTGGAACCCAGTCTCCTAACAGCATCACCACTCCACAGATGATCCCAATAGCTAAATCCAGGCTAATTATTTTCAGCTTTATGAAAATCAGTTTTGTAAGCTTAATTCTAAAAGAATTCCCACCTCAAAGGGAATAAAAACCTCAACATCCCATGGAGATAGTGGGGAGATGATAAGCTACATGGTTAGAGTATGTATGTCTAGAAGACTTGGAAGAACTAATAGTTGGATTGTTCTTGCATGAGGAATTTGGGCTGCACACAACTCAGTAACTCAGCGATTTTAATGAACACTTTAATATAAGGGTAAGATGAGAAACTGCAGTGTAGGAGCCAGACAGTCACAGAGACTAAATAGCTATGCCTACAGCAGGTTTAATATCTACTCTTCAGTGCCAACTGCTGTTTGTGGAAGCCCAGCATGGTGATTATTTTGTAACTTAATGGTGGATCACTTACGCTTCCTTGTAAAAAAGCATAAATCCCAGGAGATCACGGAAATCCGGAGGCCAGTACGGCTCCCACTTCAACAGGATCTTGTCATGAGAAGTTCTAATGGAAGAAAACTTCAGCAATTCATTTTCACCTGCACCAAAAGAGAAGCAACAACAGTTTTGTTAATGCTAAAACAAATAAAGGATTCTAGTTTCAATTCTGTTTTCTCCACAGACAACTATAAGAATGATGGCATTGAGAAGAGCTGCTCACCTAAAACTGGTCTTACTTCAATGCTACTTCTGCCTTTATCCAGGGGTTTGAGCTGATGACCTCCTAAGGTTCCTGCCAGCTTTAAGTTTCCTATGGTTTTATGGAAGTGACCCTGTAGTTGAGTTGAACTAAGTGCTAGTAAGTGGGAAATCTAAAGGCAACATATTTAAAATTAATGATGATCTACACAGCTTAACCCAGTAATAAGGTTTGCACAGGAGGCAGAGGCTACAGAAATGAAGTGCATGAACTCCCAGCCTCGCCTGGAACGGCGTGGTCCCTTTGCATGCTGGAGGGAAGAACAACAAACAGTTGTAGGAGGATGGAGTTTTGAGGCTCAAGGGACCCATTAGGATATGGTGTGTCCAAGCAGCCCGAGAAGGACAAACTGTGTAGCTCTGATTGGATTAGCCGTCCCTGCAGTAGCTACACAAGGGAGGATGAATGTTCACTTCACTGGCACCACATCCAGAACAAACAAGGGTGCTTTTTCTTGGTAAACAGGATGTTACCCATGTGAAAGCTCAACTTGAAAAGTAAAAGCAAACAAAAAGCCAAACACAGCAGCAACCTGTGGTCTGAGGTGGGGGGTGGCACAGACAACAGCTCAGCAAGAGTGGAGTTAAAGCTGGCAAAGAGAAGTGCAACCATCTCTTACAGCTGCTTTCAAACGAAACAACCACCCAAAACAACCCAGGAGCTGCACACAATCACACAACAGAGCTGGGTTTGAACCCCAAATCCAGGCTTATCCCCAAATGTAGGAAGAGTTTTTTAGTCTCATGAGAGGAGATGACCTTTACAGGTAGCTCCTTCACTCTGCTCAGGCTAGAGCTGTGACATCCCTGAGGGTATGGCTCTATGTATGGGTTTACACTGGTACTGCCAGTTTTGGGGTAGGAAGTCATTATGTTCCCTTCTCTCCGCTGTCCTGGCATGGATGCATGTGCTGGTATGTGGCAAACCGTATCAGGAAACTGGTTTATCTAAAACACCTTCACCTTTTAAGTCTATTCACAAATAGTTGTATCAGCATAACAAGGGCAGAACTGGGGAAGGGGTTGTTTGAGCAGTGCTGGCCCCAAACACAGAGAAACAGTGCAGCCACAGGATGACCTAAGGTGCATGGCAAGCTGGGGAAAGAGCAAGGAACTGAAATGCAAGGAACTGGAATCATACTTCAATAAATGCTGGGGCTCCTGCTGTGGTGATACCTGCTCAAGCATCTCATGTGTTAACCTGTGTACACATGTAAAACTTTGTGGGGCTGGGAAATAAAGCAGAGAAGAGAGATGACATAAGCTAAAACCAACCAATTTTTTACCAGATTACTTCTACCATCTGGTTCACCATGCAGCCCTATAAGAGTTATATCGGCACAAACAAGGAAAGGGGATTGTGTGTGGCATAGAATGGGAACAAATAGCAGGGCTGGGGGTGCAGAAGGGATGTACTTATTGCTGCCAAAATAAATGTCCACAAAACTACATCTTCAGCAGCACAACTCTGGTTAGAGTATAAAGCAACACTGTGTGTTTGCTTCTCAGCCATGTTGACACAAGCATTGCCTTATCGTTCTTGAAGAAAGCTGTGAGCTTAAAAACCTCTGAGATGCATAACAAGTGCTGGAAAAAGATCTCTGACTGTTGTCATAGCAATTCCTTCCCATGGCTCCAGAGATGGGTGGAAATCCTGTTTCTCTACTGTTTATGCTGTGTGCATACTGTCACCTCATGACATGGGAAATGAAGATTCTGACTATTAATGAGGTACTCAGCAGTAACACAAAGCCCCAGCCTGGACTGAGGTTATGTTGTGCTAAACTCTCCAAAAAGCCACAATACACTTAACCCTGGAAAACTCACAGCAGAGCACACAAAGAGCAAACATCTGAAGACCAAAGTTGTCACAGTAGGAGCATGGCCAGATGGAGAACCCCTAAGTACTTTTACTCATAGCATACTGACAGTGCTGCTGCAGTGCACGTGGCAAGTGTAAGTCTGGTGATTCACCAAAGGGACAAGGACAGTCCCTGGAAAAACATCCTAGGCTAGGCTTAGAGAAAGAAGAGTATGAGGTTAGCAAGACAGAGGGAAAAGGAAAGGATGCAAGTCTCACTGCATTCTCAGGCTTCCTTACATGAAGCTTGATCCCCATTCGTCTTCAGGGCAATGTCATTCCTTTCCTGACGTCCCTTAGTCCCAGAGATCTCCTCCATCTTGTGGATTTCCGACAAACATAGTTTGGGATTATAATGGAAGAAGAGTTTGCCTCGTGCAATAGTGAGGTTGTGCTTACTCCAGTCCCAGAGCTGGCGAAGATTCTGGTTATCCAAGGCATAAAATGAGTAATTCCTGAAAGCAGAGAATGAAAATGTGGATTGGGAGGGGATCCATTGAAAACTCTGTTTTCCTCATGCACTAATCCAGACATCAAAGATAAATGAAGGCAAACTACTCTGCCTGGTAGGCATGAGCCAGGAGCAAAGGAATGTTTAAAAATAACTTGGGAATTGTTTACCAATCCAAATCACCCCCATAGCCCTGACACTCCTTGTACCTGAGAGCATTAAACTGAAGTATCCTTTGAAAGAACTCACCCAGCTTCTAGTGTTTCTCCTCTAATCAGATGCAGTTTACGGAAAAAAGAAAGGGAAACCAAGGCATAAGACCGGCGAATTTTTAGGTAACCTGAGATTTCTTCTATCAAGCCAAGATTCGCTTCTAGCTCAGCTGCTATGTTATCTACGGAGAGGAAAACATCGGGTTTAGTTTTCTGATCTCACAAACACTGACACAAAGCCCAAACATATTAAATAGACCTGCTGTACACTAGTTCATAAGACCTTACAAAAATGAGTTAGCAAAAAAACCCAAATGAACACCACAAAAGCTTTTGCTTTGTGGTTATTTCTCTGATTCATGTTAAAATTCAAAGTGGTCAAAGCAAAAGAAAAACCCCCAAGCTCATGGATAGTGTCATTTTTACTGCTCCAACATCCAGTCCTGCCTCATCCCTTACTCCTGCAGAACTTACTTCCTCCACGGATATTTATCACTAAGCTTCCATTAACAACCGTGCAGCCGCGGAGCTCCTGGGCCGATGTCACCGAATCGATCGTCTTCTCCTTCCCATAGTCACAAACCTTTGGGCAGGGCCCTGCGCAGGGGGTGCAGTGCAAGCTGCAAAACAAGAGAGCCCGGAATGCAGATGTGATGCAGAATATGACCCTGGGTGTCCCCAGGGATTCGCAAAAGCAGAGTAATCCATTCAAAGCAAGAGTGTCCTAACAATCTGCCGTGGGATTCGCTTGCAGCGAGCAGCATGCAGCTCTGAGGAGTTCCAAATAAGTGCTGATAATTCTTTAAACTATCATTTCCATGTTTCAAACATTATCACTTTGTCCTTTCCTATGTAACAGAAACCAGAATGAAGTGATTTTGATCATTTTGAATAGACCATCCACCACGACGCTGCTCAGTGCTATACACACCAGGGCTTTCAAAACCAAGAAACCCAGGCCCAGTCTCCATCCCAAGATGATTATGAACCAAACATACAATTGATGAGTGGAGCTGCCCATTCATCTGGGAATCCTCTGATTAAGGACTGTACATAAAGTTACTTGAAGAAAAGGCAAGCAAGCATGTGCTTTGTGCTCTGGGGAAATACTTCTTAAATAGCAGCAAGATGACTGCTTGCCCTGGTCATACCACCACAAGGACACAAGTGTTCCCAACTAGTTCAGAGAAATAGATGCTCTAGGAAAAGCACGGAGTACTGTTGTGAGGTCCTAGAGACAGCAGCCTGGAACAAACATCGGAGGGAGGCGATGGGTGCTGTTACACAAGCAGCAGATCTACTTTGGGGACTGCTAAATCATTCTTTCAAAAAGCAAAACAGGAACCAGAATAAAAAGTCCTGTTAGAGTGAATTCCCTGAAATTATTATGGCAGGAGCAAATACATGCGAGCACAAAGCTACCAATATTCATAGGAAATCTGACTCACCACAATATATAATGTTATTGTGGGACAAACAAAAAGGTTTTCAGTGATAAACAGCTCAGCCACATAAATTATTTAATTCCTGTGTCGAAAACCCTGGGAATAGGCAGAATGGCTGTTCCCTGCTTTGATTTGTGCTACACTTGTTTGTTACATTGTCCATTTATGTCTGGCACAGCTTGAACCTTCTCAGTGAAAGTAATTACAGGGACGAGAGATAGATATTCTGAGAATGATCCATTCAAAACATGCTCTGCTCTTTTCATTAGACACGACTTCTCCCTATTCTGCTTAATAGCAAGGCCCTCTGGTCTGAGGTCAGCTCTGGAGGGGAGGCAGGGCTACTAAAAACTCTCTGTTGCCCATCTCCCTTGTCCCACTCAATTATAGAAAGACCCTTCCGACTTGAGGATGCTCCTCTTGCTTGTCCTGTCTCTCCATCTCCCTTTTTCCACATTTGAGAGGAAACAAGGGAAGCCAGGGAAAGAATAAGCTACTGGCATACGACAGGTAGACCTGTCTGCTTTTAATGCCTTGAATTAGCAAGGTATTAGTTTACAAATCATATTAAAGTAGATCAGGTAATCATCACAGGCTCTCCAAGGCCGGAAACTTTCTAGGTTTGACAGAGAACACAAGCCCTGTGTCCAAGAGAGAGGAAAGCACAGTCCTAAAACCAACAGCCTGCTTTCTTTACCTGCAGACACTCGTACTTACTTGCTGGAATTCATGATGTACCCCGATGGGCATTCGTGAACACATTCATTGTTGTGGATAACGTGACAGCCCGACTCCCGGGCATTCTTGCACTTGTTGTGCAGCTCCTGGCAGAAGCTGAAGGTCACACATCGCCACCCCTCAAAGCGATAGTAACCGGGGGGGCAGGTGTCCACGCATCTGCCTTCCAGGTAGAAGTTGCGGCAAGCCACGCATTTCTCAGGGTTGTTGGGCTCTGTGCAGTCCCCAAGGCACTCGCTGTGGCAGCACTGCCCATCGGAGGTGCAGCCCTGGGACTTGCAGGCAGGTGGACACACTGTGAAGAGAGGAAAGGAAATGAACATCGCAGGACAACCCAGTGATGACCATGAAGGTTTACAAGCAGTGGTACTTCATCCTGCTTGGCTTGGCAACCTGCTTTTCAAAGAGGCACCCATGAAGCGCAGGCATCTGCCTCATCTCCACTTTTCAGTGCAAGTTCTAAATGTTAATAACGTTGTGGAAGTGTTATCATTCACCCTCACAATTCATTAATGTTCATCTTCAAAGAGAGAAAACTGAGTTTTCCTCTTCTCTGAGTCCAGCCCCACAAGGCTCCCAGGAGAGCTCTGGTGACTCCAACATTACACCTGAAGCCCATAAGCAATGAGTCTCTACAAGGAGAGCTTCCCAGACTGGGATAGCCAGTTTCAGACAGAAGATTCTAGTTTCTTAGGTTAAGAAACTAAGTTTCCCATAACAATGCTGCAAATAATGCATGTCCAACAACACTTCTTCAGCTCTATCAGGATTTGCTTCCTGTCTGCCTATCAACCTGTCACCGGTTTCCCCAGAGGAAACCTGCTGCCCTGCCAACCCAACGCAAGCTCTTTGGTGACTCTCCCATCAAGCCCCAAAAGAATGGCACCCACGAGTGTTACTGCCTGAGGTTTTTATGGTTTACTTTTTAATTACCCATTACTTAATGCCTCACAATACTTTTAATGAGTGGTTTGGGCTTTGAAATAGAAACCAAGTGGCAGCATAGCTCAGAGCAAATATCATGACTAATGCTGAGCAAGGAGCCAGAGGGGAGGCTGAGCAAACCCAGAGCAGCTCTGAAGGGAAGGACGGTCCTGCCCCTCCACTACTCAGCACCTTCACACTCAGCCTTAATGGTTCAAATGAGGCTGAACCAAATAAATCCAACTGCTTAATCCGGAACATGCCACAGGACTTCAAGGCAGGAAAGATGTAATAAAGCTGAGATAACCACTACAAGAGCAAGCACCAAAGACAAGTACTGCTTTGATGCAGCCATTTAAAAAGCAGGAAGAAGAACTTTAGATGAAGGATGGGGGACACAGGCCTGGATTTATCCACGTGGTTTCATACAGCCTTTGGGCTACAGCTATGAATGGCCAAGACACAGACCAAGACATCACATTCTTCTCACCACACAGGAGGGTTTTGTCTGAGGGCACAGCTGAACAGCTTCTGATGTCCTGCCCAAGTGGGCAGTGAAGGAAGACAGAGGTAAGTCCTCCTGTGACCAGCGCTGGCCAGAGCAAGTCACTCCACACTGAATTAACACCATCTGCCTCAAAATCCCCTTCCACCACGCTCCACCCCATGTTAAAGGATTGCAGAATTAAGTGTGTTAAAGTGGTTAATGCCATTCTTGGAATAAGCAGCAGTAGCTGCAGTACGTGGGACAGTAAAGATGAGCAACCTCTGCTTTGTTCCAGCCTGATAAATCCTTTGAAGAAATATGAAATGGGTAAGGTTGAAATTCTATCACAAGCTCAGTTTAACCTCAAGTATCTTCCTGCTTCCACATCAGTCATTCACTGCAGGTTATTTTCTCTGTGCATCTCTCAAGATTCATCCAACAACAAACACAGGAGTGTATTTCATATTCATCTTCTTTTATGCTGACCAACCTTTGGCCCTTTTCTAGCAATAAGTCTGATTTTGGGAGCCTCTCACAAATACTAATTGATGGAAATGCAACAGCCAAATGGAAGCACCTGATCAGATGAAATATAAAAGGAGAAGCTTGCTTTAAAAGCATGGTTATACATTCTTTACCAGCTTACAGATGGAGCACAAGCCTGCAACAGATGTCATGGCCGCAGTTGATTGGAAATACTGGCAACAGAAAAACACAAGATAGAAAATTCCAGAATTTGGTCCAAAGTACTATTAAACTTATTCATTCCAGTCTAAAATATCAAGGTTTATGGGTGGGGAAAAAGCCTGGGCTATTTCTCACACACTTCCCCACGTGTGCTCAGTGAGCACTGGCATCCTGATGTCTCATAGGGATGACTTCTACACTCACTAGTCCCCTGCAGTGGGTCAGCATCCAGCTGGGAAGTCAAATGCTCCGCAAACACATGTGGGAATAACTAGTGCAAGCTGGAGGTGGAGTGCTGGCAGCACAAGCCAGTGCTCATCATCTCCCTCCCTCCAAAAGAGTATTTTCCCAGCTCTGTTTCATGCTGAAGAATGACAAAGTTGCTGTTAAAAGAGAACATTTGTTTCTCAAGGAGTCCCTGGAGCAGATAACATGGAAAGGTTGGTCCTCATGCAAAGCACCCCCTAACACATGTGTGATGTTGTCTAGTGTGAGACATCCCTGCCCATGGCAGGGGGTTGGAACCAGATGATCTTAAGGTCCTTTCTAACCCAAACCATTCTATGATCCTGTGATTCTATGGCACCTATTTCACATTATGCCACACTATTATTCCTTCAAATTTGTTATGGAAACCAATCTTCAAAGCCCTGTGGTTATTTACACATTTTGAACTCAGCTGCAAATATTCACAGGGCAGAAACTGTTGAAGCTCTCAACTCTAAAGGGTTTTAGCAGATACAATTAAACTATTTTTAAACTGTTCTTAACGTTTCTCTTTCCTGTTCTACAAGCTTTTGATGTCTAAAAGACAGCTCTGAAGTGAGCAAAGCAGCCAAGGCAATCTTTTTCCCATTAAGCACTTGAGACCAGAAATTGTCAATCATTACTTTGTGCAAATCCCCATTACATATGCTCCTGAATCGATGTCATCTTGACATTAGCAAAGTATGCATGCTAGAAAGCACCTGAAAGTCATGTAGAAACCTCTCCAGTGCATCTCCACTACTGCTTCTTATAACTATTACTACAGCACCTATGTTATGTGACTCTGGATGGGTCAGATGGGGGTTTGGGGTTTGTTTTTCTGCCACATTACGCTTTCACTGCAGGAAAACATTGAATAGGTTTGTGCTGAACAAGAGCACCTCATGACCCCATCATCATTGAGGGCTGCAGACTCCAGTAATCATCATCATCTCATGGAGATTCACCTCTTCACAATGAGATGGCACTTTAGGGAGCTGTGGCATGGTCTGGTACACACTGAGGATGCACAGGATGTGCTTAGACACAGCATCTATACAGCCCCAGCCTCTGGTT
>JANHGB010052214.1:0-34389 GCA_026283785.1 Coracopsis vasa | reverse complement strand
AGATACTGGAAGGCTGCTATGAGGTCTCCATGCAGCCTTCTCTTCTCCAGGCTGAACAGCCCCAACTTTCTCAGCCAGTCTTCATACGGGAGGTGCTCCAGTCCCCTGATCATCCTCGTGGCCTCCTCTGGACTTGCTCTAAGAACTCCATGTCCTTCTTATGTTGAGGACACCAGAACTGCACACAGTGCTCCAAGCGAGGTCTCACAAAAGCGGAGTAGAGGGGCAGGATCACCTCCTTTGGTCACGCTTCTGCTGAAGCAGCAGCAGAACACCACCAAAGCAGACTATCCCAGAGATCAGGCTATTGACCAACACAGAAACCCAGGATGTTCCATCAACAAGTTTGAGAGACAGATTTATGTGGCTTCCCCTAAATTCATTTGCTCATGTGCTTTCTCTTGTCATATGTTAGTACTCATTCTAGCTGACACAGCATGCAGATTTCTCCACTGATTTCACTTATGTAGTCAAAGGAGATAGTAGACTTTTATATTTTGATGCTCTTATTCTTCATACAACCCTTTGTGCCTACATTCTCACACGTTTAAGGACACCACATTACTCCAGTGCTCCACAAGTTCCAGAACTGAGCTGTAGTTAAGGTCTGCCATAACTTATCTATTCAATCTAGACCAAATCTGGCCTAAAACTTACAAAAAAGATCATTAAAAAGATCAGACAGCTGATGACAAAATACAGTGTAGACAAATAATGTAAAACTCTAATCTAAATTATCAATTTCCTCACACATTGGTATAATTCTATCCCTCTGGAAGAAATGGAGCTTTGCTTTTCAAGTCCTGAAGACTTCCTCAATCAACAAGCAACCTCTCTGATATACCACAAAGCATCTAGCAAATGCAAAGCAGGATTTCCACTAACTAAATCAACCTTTCTAGCCAGAATTAGCAGCCATCTCCGACACTTCCTTCAGGACAAAAATGCTTCAAATAGACTGATAAATCTCAGGAATTACAGCTGTGAAGAAACTAAAAAGGCCTTTAAATCTGCAAATCCTGAGTCTTGTGAGCAAAACACAGTTTTGTTTTCTCTGGGCAATTATAAATCTGCTTCCAAAATAATTCCCAGCGAGGCTTCCCATTGTTTCTCCACCTTTGTTCATATACACCAAGCTATTCCTACAGCACTGAAGCAAACCGCAGTGCAATGGCATTGCTACTAGCAACAGGCCAAGATAGGAAGGCCAACGTAGCACGTGCCCCTGTGACACATCTACATTGTGAGAGGGAAGTTATAGCCACTGGGCACTACAGAGGAGAACCTTATTATGATAATGACATTCAATATGACTCACATTATCTTGTGTTTCCTTTGAGTTTGCAGTTGAGATCAGCTTCTTCCCCATCTTTTGCATCTAAAGGAGTTAAAATGTTAGCTATGCATGGTTCGATGCTCACAGGGATAAAACACAGGTCTCTGGGATGAGGTGTGCAATAAAGTACCTCCCCTCAGATGATCCAAACAGCACAAAATCTTAACATTGAGACCTGAACTGTAGCATCAGCTAAAGTCACATCTGAAACTAGATTAGAAAAAATGCCTCTGGATTCATTTACAGCAATGAGCGGAGGACTAAATCCACTGACAGCAAGCTCAAGGTAAAAATCATAGGAAAAATGCTTCTACCAAAAGAATGCATAGGGATACTGACTGCCCTTCCACCTAACTGGCAGACAGAGCTCTCAGCCTTTTCCTCTGTGTTGCTCTGCTTTAGAAATCGACTCCTGAAAGAATGTGTAATTGCAGACAAGTAGTGCAGGATAAATAAACTATTATGCTAAGGAGCAAAACTCTTAAGAGTTTCCACATTGCTTTGTTTTAAGCTAAATTAGAGACTTGTTTCCTGCCAGTAGAGTATCTTGTAACTTTCTTGTGCTTTTAGAGATTTTTTTTTGAGATATTTAGTCATCTTGCCAAACACACATTGGCCTCAAGTCAAAATCTGCCTTAAATATCACAAGATAACAGCAACACAGAACTACACACAACCAAATATGAACATTTCCTTTCTGTTACATGCCCTCCAAGACACCTCCTCTCCTTGATTTAGTGGATGATATGCCACTGAAATCCATGAGGTGGCATCCATTTATACCAACAGACAGTTTGAATAACTACTCAGTATCAGTTTCAGAAGCTGCAGAACATGCTCTTGATCTTTCCTGTGTATTTCAGGTATAAATAGGGCACCAGTGGCCAATTCAATTCCAACCAAGACTAAGATAGTCGCTTACCTACTGAGCCTGCAAGTAGGCTGCCCTAATTTGAGAGAGGGCAAGGAAGTAGTAACCACTGCAGCCAGCCTGTACACGCAGCTATGGTAGTAATAGTAGAAATAACAACAGCAACCTGTATTTTCTGTGTTATGTCAGTGAAGATAAACACAACAAAACAGTCATCCCCCTTTTCTTGAGCTGTTCTTCTGTGCAGCTTCTGCCCTTGGTATTTCCTGGTTTTCCAATATGCCTTTCTACAGGCCTTCGAGAACAGCAATTCTTTGAACACCTCACTTGTGAGGCCCTTCTATTCTAAACTGATATTAAGCAAAGCAACCCAGGAGACATTTCATGCACACAGCTCAGTGCTGCAAATAAGAACTGAAGGTTTAGAGCTGGCCTGGCTGCGAGGAAAGCTTTAGCACTGCTGATGCTAAGGGGGAGCGACAACCTTTAGCGTTCCTTTCTAGTTAGTCTGATGACTTACTATTATAGCAGACAACATGTAATCTTTTTTACACTGTCAAAATTAGGCTCCCACTGATGAAAAAAATGAAGAATTCTTTATTCCCACTGCAGTGAAAAAACACTATTCTAAAGTCCAAGCAAAAGATTTCGGAGTTTCACATCTGGACTCTATTAACTTCCCTTACATTTTTCACAGCAATAAAACCCTCTGTTTACACATCAACAAAACTGCCACTGTTCCCTTTTCTCAGTGTGACATACTGCCCATACCTAAATTCAGGCTTGGCCTTCCTAAGCTCTAATTTTGATTTTGAGATACTGTCACTGTCCATTCACAACTGCAGTACCACTCACTAGAGGTGTTTGTACAAGCCAACAAACCTCATTGACCTTTGACACCTTATTTGCACATGGAAACACATGGGTTGAAGGCAATTCCTGGGAACACATCTAAAGTGACAGAGCATTTTCTTTCACGCTTATTAACACATCTTCAGAATGACCCCCTGTTTCAGGCATTTTAGTTTCTCCATTTTTCCTCTCTGTATGAATTTAAGAACCTTGATTTCAAGGCACTCCACATGACTTAAAATTAGCTCTCCTTGTGATGGAATTGCAGCACTTGGCATTTCATCAAATACAATCAATTCTGTGTGAATTATGAGAGAATCATAGAATGGTTTGGGTTGGAAGAGATCTTTAAAGGTCAAACCTGCTGCCATGGAAATGGACACTTTCCACTAGACCAAGTTGCTCCAAGCTCCATCCAGCCTTGCCTTGAACACTGCTAGGGATGGGGCAGACACAGCTTCTCTGGGAAACCTGCACCAGTGCTGGAAACACTAACCACCCTCATAGTAAAGAGTTTCTTCCTAATGTCTAAGCTAAATTTATCCTCATTCAGTTTAATGCCATTCCCTCTTGTTCGTTCCCTGCATGCCCACGTCAAAAATTCCTCCTCGGTTTTCCCGTTTTCCCCCTTAAGATACTGTAAGGCTGGTCTAACGTGTCCCCAGAGCCTTCTCTTCTTCAGGCTGAACAAGCCTGTCCCTCTCTAGAGAAAAAAAAAGTAATAGTCAAGATCTTAAGGAGACTTACCCTACCTGGCTCACGTGCCAGAAAACACCTAGTGCAAGTTGCAGAACTAACTCTAATACATTACATTGCAATGCAATAAGCTGAGCTTTTTAAATGGCCACCTTCATATTCAGCACAAAGGAAACCACCACTGGGAAGCAGCCTGGGATGCTGCACTCCATGTCTTGGCCACTATTCATAAAAACTCTATCCATTTTACACCTGAGGCATTGCCTGGCTGAACATTAAAGTTACGCTGATGGAATAGTACAAACCAGATTTTCCTAAATGTTGCCATTCTTTATTTGTCTTCAACAAGGCTCCCCTTTAATGTCTGTGCACTGAGTTATTAAATAAATGATTGTGTGCAATGGCAGTGGCCCATGACACACAGCTATTTCATACTCACAATGCAAATTCAGCTGGATGGATGAAGCTGTCATACTGCATCCTCGGTAGGATATTTGTTAGCCTCATTTTGCTGCTGTCACAGGCTATATATGTTACTCTGCCCTACTCTCATGCCAAGCAAGAGTTCACAACTCACTCCTGGAAAAGCTAAGTGTGGGAAGCAGTAGAAAATGAATTCTCCGTTTCTAGATATGGTTTTCAGAAGAAACAAGAGAATTTGTATTACAATGTAGAGAAAATGCAGATCCAAAATCAAACATGCTCAAGAAGCACAAGTGTCTCACACTAGATTTTGAAGCTGAATGTCAAAATGCTTCTGCAATTCTATAATGGAGTTCTGAACATCATCTGTTCTGGTGCATCTCCAATATATACCAATAGTGGATATAATTAGTAGATGAAGGATACAGGAATGAGTACTTACCCTTTTAACTGGTATCAAGAATGGAAGATGAGTGAAGCCAAGGAAAGGCTAATGTGACTGAGCACCTCCGTGACACCACCACCAAACAGGTCCCCACTCTAGCACCATGCAGCACAGAGAACCACCTGCTATTCAGTCAGAAGCTGGGCATTCCATCAGTGCTATTAAGCCCAGCACTGAGTTTTGAGGCACGTAGTTGCATATTCAAAACAGTAGCAACACAACCAAAGCCACTTAAGGAATGCTACTGGAAGCTGGCAGCTTTTAAACAGGACAACAATGTGGATAGGACTTGAGTGCCTCTTAGAGAAGCCAGCATCAGTCATTGTATTCCTCATGGTGATGCAATCCTCCCAAAATAACTGCTTTTGTGCATTCAACTTCCCGCAATCTCACCCAGTAAGTAGTGCCCTAATGATCTACATGCAGCCACACACAACCACACCACCATGTACACACATACACACATGCATATACAGATTCTAAAAGCCAAAATAACTTTGGCACAACACAAAGAGGTGGTTGTCAACAAAAACAGATGGTCAAAGAATTGGGCAAACACTCAGAGTTCCAGAAATGAAGCTTTTGCTTTCATTCTAAATGCCACACTTTCTTACCCAGCTCCAGACAAGAGGATACATGAAGCCAGTCAAAAGCTAGCTTCCTGCCAGGCTTCTTTGTTTTCATGACAAAATTAAGAGTCCACAGATGGAATAACTCAAAGCTAATTTTTACACAGGTTGGTTTCCCCTCTCTCCCTCCTCCCCATGATTCCAAACAACAAGAATAACATATTGTAGGAAATTGAAGCAACAAGTACAAGGAGGGGGGAGTAAAGTTGCAGCGTGAGGTCATTTTGTTGCTATGACTTCGGTACGAAGAGACCTCTGTTTATTTCAAGAAGTTATTTCTTTCACACTGTGACCCAGGAAGCCTGTTTTAGCTAAAAGCCTGACAATATTAGGCTCCACCATTCCAAGTTCTTGTTCTTTTTTCCTCCCATAGACTGAAGACAACTATCTTACTCTTGCTCTGGCCAGTGATCCAACTCCCACCAAACGTAAATCAGCACAAGCTTTCTCTCTTACCGTCACTGCTCCTTTTCTCCTACCATTCCATGGAATCAAGCACAGCCCAGTGGAAAGCAGACTGGGTAGAATCCTGCCTAGCCTGCAGCACAGTAAATCACAAGTACTTGACTTTAAAGCACTGGACATCCCTCCAAAACCATTCCTACAGGGAGCCAACTTCAAAGAAGGAAAATAAATACAGTATTAAAAGCAAAATATGGGTTTACCTGTAATTCTTAAAGAAGTAAAGTTTAGAATTATCCCAGCAGCACATTGAATTGTCTGTCATTTGTGTTCAAATGAACACTCCGAAGAAGTTGCCAAGAACAGAAGCATTCAGATACCCAAATAGTGTTAAGATTTAACAGCTCAAAGAGCTGTCATTTGCAGCATTACTGCCTTGTCATGTATTACTTAAACCAGAAGAACAGAACTGGGCTAGAGCACATCTAAAAACCTTTATAGTACAAGGTAAAAACATGGGTTTGTTAGGACATAGAAAAAAAAAGAAATGTTTTAAAGGATGTGTAAAAACACACGAACTTCTTTTGTGAAGATCCTCCTGGCTCTTACCATTGCCTTCATCCCATTTTTTTGTTGCTCGCATTTGCAAAAGTGAAATTCCGTCTACCACACCCAAACCTCAGTGTAGTTTTGATTTTTAAATCACACATGTATCCTGCATATAGCTGCTAAAGGAGCCTTACACAGCATTACACTATTGCAATAGACACTTTATTTTTACTTTATTAAGCATATATAAAAAGTAGTAAGCTATTTCAAGCATCACCTACCAGCTAGATAATTCCTAATCTATCTTTTACTGCACTACCTCTTAACATTGCTGCACTGGGGAGGACAAGCACTGATGTTCCAATGATTATTAGGGCCTATGTAACTCTTTGTACCTTGTATTTAAAAAGCAGAATTCCCAGTTTAACTTACACAGGTTTTTACAGTGCTGAA
Source organism: Coracopsis vasa (assembly GCA_026283785.1). Lineage (NCBI taxonomy): Eukaryota > Metazoa > Chordata > Aves > Psittaciformes > Psittacidae > Coracopsis > Coracopsis vasa. The sequence goes on along the minus strand of JANHGB010052214.1, from coordinate 27,733 downwards.
CTGTGACCCCTCTGTTCAACAGTCTCCATAAAAGCCACCTGGCTCTAGCACATTACAGAGTTTTCACACAGCATCTCTACAGGGCAAAGCCAGTTTCACCACATACATACATTAACTGCACAACAAGGATTTACTCATCATGTAACTGAGCTAAGTGCTCATTAGCCACAGCAAATGGTACACAGGGCCAAGGTTAGCTGCCTGAGACTGACCTTTCTGAATATCATGCCTCCAAAATAAACTGCGCCATCTACGGTGTTTGATGTTTTGGTTAATTGGAACCTCTTTTTCTTATGTTTTGTCAAATGCGGTAAATGTCACTGCAAATTTTAAGTGACAAATGCTTGGAAGACATTTAATTTCCCAGTGGCATGCGACAAACTAAAGCACTGTTTGCATTATGCTTGTTAGAGCTGATCTCAAAGGTCCGAGGATGTGTAACGTAACGAGGATGTGTGGAATGTTCATTTGCACATGAGCTCCTGCCCTTTGACCTCAGCAGTAGCTTCATTTATGAAGATGTGTAATGTGGTGACTGCAAAATCAGCTGTGTAGAGCAATAAAGGCAAAAGCAGTGAGTTGGAAACTCATGACCAACAGCAGACTCAGCTCCAGTCTGGTTGCTTTACCTCAAAGAGCCCACGCCAGGTAAAACCTCTCAAGCCAAAGCGACCTGTGTCAACTCTGTGAGCTGAACAGAAATCGACATGTGAGCAGGATGTGGCATATTCACATACAGCTCATGGTTTTGATCCCTACCTTTCCCTCCCCCCATCTAAGTAACTTTAGATATAGGAGGACTGAATCCTGTCCTACAGAAAAAAAACTGCACATCTTGACATGGATCAGGATCTTCATTCTTACCCTGAATCTCACATTTGAGGTCTCTAGGAGCTTCTAGAGTGTCTACAAGCTAGAGCTTCTGAAGTTCTGTATTGAGAATGTCTTGAAGTAAAAACTCTCTTTTCTATCTTGGACTACGAGTTTATCTCCTTCCTGACACACTATACTTACCACAGTCCAGTAGACTACAACAGTAATTAAAAAAATAGCCAAAGGAAAATGTATCTCAGCACAGATGACATTTAGACAACCCGTTTTTTTGCTACTTTATTAGTTATTTTCCACACTCTGTTACCTCTGCACAACCCTGTTCTGTTTCCTCTTTAAGCTTTCCATAATTTAATAGACATAGTCTCTTTGAGTATACATAGTTATTTACAGCAGCATACACTCACTTAAATGTCAAAAGGTAAGTTTTAGTGTTAGCTGATTGCTCTTAACCCTTGTCTTAAATACCAGAGCATGAGACTGAAAAGTCCTTAACTGGGGTAAGCATTACTTAGCAACAACTAAACACATCTGTGTGTTATCAGAGTTGTTCTCAGACTAAAGTCAAAAACACAGCACTGCACCAGCTACTAAGAAGGAAAAAAAATAACTGTTACAGCTGAACCTAGGACAGTAAGAAATAACATAGCGATTGACAGTACAACAGCAACATTCCTTACACCTGAGGCAACTCTCCTTCCTCAGCTGAGCACAGTGCTTATTTTGCCACCTAGATTCCTGACCTTAGCACCCTGCAGTCAGTACTACAAAGCCACAGGCTGTCATTTAACAAAGCACTAGCATTTCACCAACTCAGAAGAAACCTTATGACACATTCATTTCGTGACGAACTCATCAGCCCCCCTTCTCCACAACCTCCCCCCAGACCAAGACCACAGCTTTCTCTGATTTCTTTCAACAACCAGTAAAATTTAGCTAAGTCTTTAAGAAGCTATGGATGCATTTTGTAAGCATTCAGGGCTCTTTTAGTTTTAAATCATCTCTACAGTAGTTTTTTCCAGAAGAACATCTGCTGTGGCTCACATCAAAGAACCACCTAGCCCAGCATGCTGCCACAGAGGCCAGAGGCAGACACCTTGCAAAGGTACAGGAATAAAGCAGGCACATGGGGACACTTACTCAGAACACATTCCCAGTCCTTAAGAACTTGTAGCTCTGGGACTTCTTGAGCTCAGGATGGCTTTTTTGTGTTTAACAACTCCCAGTGGGTTTCTCTTCCAAGCACTCATACAGACGGCTCTCATGTGTGACAAGCTATCACTTACTCAATCAAACCTATCAGCAAACCTGTGTTTTGCTCCCTGGAGACCTCGATAGCTGCCCCTCCCTGCTCACCCACACCTTCCATCTCCAGCACATAAAGTCATCTGTGTATATCAATGCAGACAGCTTGTCTAAAGATCCTCTGCCATTCAAACAAAGGTCCTTGTCCCCTGAACACAAAAAAGATGGACAGCAGACATAGGACAGAGAAACCCTCATCCTTAGGCACAGTTCTACACTAGGAAGCCACTGTGGCATTGGAAGATGCTGGCCAAACATTGGTAAGGCAGCTATCCTGGATGGTTCCCAGCTGCATCTTCTCACAGTAATCCTGAGGTCCTTGCCCAGGCATCTGCCATCAGCACAGTGTTTAAGGCACATGGTGCGACTAAAGGCACCACTTGGACTCTTGTCCTTGTCCTGTGTTCAGAAAGGACACCAAATTGCACTTAGCCTGGTGAAGATTCAGCCTGTGCCTTGAAAGAGCTGAAAATAAGTTTTCCATTTGGTGGTGGCCTACAGGTCATAAATTATTATTTTTCTATAACCCTTCTGTTACCCTCTTTTGCAGAGCCTCAGATACCTCAACTGGGAGCATCCCACATGGAACCACTGGTAGTAGGCACGAGTCTAAACCAAAGCAGACACAACATGATCAAGAGAAACCCCAAGAGAGCTATTCCCTTCATTGCTGCATTTATAGCTCCATTTAGGACATAGAGAAACCCAAGTTTCAGTCCCATTCCTGCTACCCAGTGAGGATAGCCCCTCCCCTAAACAGATGGAGCCTGCAGCCCTCCTTGACTGTGTACATAGGAAGAGTGATTAGTTCTCCATTTCTTTCTGTGCAACAGTAGCATTCCTGAGCAGGGGCCAATTCTTACAGCATTGAGCTCCCAGCACTATGGGTTCCAAGCACTCTGACTTTGATGCTGTACATTGTCTCCCAAAACAAGCATACCCTGTTCAGGAGTACCCCTTCCTCCCATCCTGCTCTGATCCATCCTAAAATTATTTCTGACAAACCTCCTTCTCATTCCTGTCCTCATAACTTCCTCCATCTCTCTCCACAGAGCAATGCTGTCTCTTAAGAATTTAATTCCTATAGGAGCTCTCTGGAGCCAAGCATCTTTATTGCTCTGCAAGAAGATAAAAAGCAAAAAGCAAGGAAAAAGGAGAGGTGGAAAGTACTTATATATCCTCACTGCAAGGTCAGCCACTAATGTGCTATGAAACTATTAACAAAGAAACTTAAATTTAACATGTCCCTTGGGGGAGATCATGTACATTGCTTACAGTCTGTCTCCTTTCTTGATCTGTCCCTTCATCTCTGCGCTGACTTCTGACAGGACAGACCTACTGAGATAGGTCTGAGAAAGCCTGCCCAACTGGGAATGCTATATGGGAATTCAGCAAACATCTGATCAACACTCCACTGACCCTCCCCCTTTCTCCTTTGCTCCATCTCCATTTGGATCTGGATTCCATCTTTACCCTATTCAGTAGGTGACCTGCATTCATTGCATCCCTTTTCTAGGCAGCTTCTTACATTATTCTAGGCACTCAGTACCTGGTACCTTTCCTTTTCTACAGAAAATGAGGACCACAAACACACTGCTTCCAGTTGTAGAGACTGCTCAGCCTGCAGCAAGCCTTAGTGCCTAAGCATCATGATCAGCTATCTGGCATTTCAACTACCTGCTTCCTCCATTCAGACTCCATAAAGGCTCTGCCACACAGCTTGCCTTGAACTCCCATTTCTTCCACACCCAATAGCACAATGCCTGTGCTCTGACTGCTGGACACACAAGCAACAAACAGGAAAACACTAATTCATTCCATAGACTCCCTTTTTCACATACAAGTTAGCAACAGTCTCCTCAGACACATGTATACCAGCAGTTTTTTTGCTATAGCAGGGCAACTCTTTACTCCCTTACTAAGCTGCCTTACAGAACAAAATCCTGCACATCTCTAGCAATTGTGTTTACTCAGACATAATTTATTTTAAGCCTGCCCTTTCTCCATTCTGCCTCAGGCCTAGATCAGGTCAAGTAGAGCAACCCTAACCAGAAGCAAGAGCTCTCTAAAACCTCTCTTAGCCAAGTGGAGGCTTTTGAACAACTGAGAGAAAGCCTCTCTAATGAGAGCTTTCCTTCCAGCTCTTTGATTAAGAGCAGTGGCCAGAACAGCAAAAGTGACAGAAATGCTCTTACATTTAGCCTGTGTAGCCAGCCAAAGCAATCGCCGTTGAACTGCATGTTACATGCTTGCTACATGATGCGAGTAAGACAGAAACCTTGGAATGGGCAGGCAGAACTCTGCACCACGGTGCTGCCCATTTTTTATAGCAGTTACCCCAAAATGCTGTATGTACAGTCTAAAGAACATTGTGGCCAGAGCTTCTGGCTTTGAGGTATCACAGATGGTTTATCTGAAATAAAGTGGTAGCAGGATAGAACTGGACATGTTTCCTTTGTTAACAGGAGAAAAGAAAGGAAGGGAAAAGATGTACACAGAGTAATGAAAATATAGCAATAGAAGCAACTGCAAATAAAATACAACTCTGGGTGGGTGAAAGCTGAGGTCGTTACCATGTACTTAATGTTAAGGATTTTTAGGAGTCAGCATAATGAGCAGCAGGAGAAGGGTTCACACCATGTGGTTTCTGAGATCAGCAAGTGGGAGGTTCCTTCACACCAAAACAAATCATAAAATCACAGAATGGTTTAGATTGGAAACGACCTTAAAATCATTCAGTTCCAACCCCCTGCCATGGGCAGGGATGCCTCACACTAGAGCATGTCTCCCAAGGCTCTGTCCAGCCTGGCCTTGAACACTGCCAGGGATGGAGCATTTACCACTTCTTTGGGGAACCTGTGTCACCACTCTCACAGGAAATAACTTCCATCACAACAGCACTCTTCTGGAAGAGACAAGTGGTAGAAGCCTGGGATCCTTAGAATCTCAAAGAAGCTCTTGGAATTTCCTTTACGCACTCTACTGCCACGGTAAATGCAGCATCTGACACCTCTTCTGAGCTACAACAGTCAGTGGTATACACTAGATACCTCTTCTTTCTTTCAACAGACTCTACTGACTTCAAGCATAAAAGGCATTACTTATCAGTAGTGTTAGCTTTACCTAAAGGAGCTGAATTCTTTGTAGCAGTCCACGGGTTCAAATAATCTACAGAATTTTGATAGATTCTGTAACTCACTAAGAACTTTGCAAAGTAACAACACAGTTCTAACAAAATGTGATCTTAGGACACATGAAGGCTCTGCTCTTAAGTCTGTCACCAATTTGTGTGGACTTGCTAAAACACAGCCAAGTCACATCCAGTTATTTTCTCTGGGGAGACCTCATAGCAGCTTCCAGTACCTAAAGTGGACCTATAAGAAATCTGGAGAGGGACTTTTTACCAAAGATTGTAGTGACAGGAGAAGTGGGAATGGCTTTAAACTGACAGAGGGAAGATTTAGATTAGATATTAGGAAAAAAGTTCTTCACTGTGAGTGTGGTGAGACATTGGAGCAGGTTGAATTCCCCCATACTTGAGCAGAGCACATCCAGTAAGCATTACCACTTACAGCACATACATCCTACTGAACCCAAACTCAAATACCTCACCTAGCAGAGATATTAACAATTTAATTATTCAAGGAAAATTATTCACGGAAATAGCTTCCTTTTTGACAAAGCTTCTGGAAGCCAGAGTTCACTTAAATCAATGTAAGGCATTAGATTCATCCATAATGTTCTGCAGACATGCACTGCTTCACCTCACTTTGAAAGCTGCGATTGTGTTCAATAGCCAGTGCTGGAACACAAGTTAGACAAGTTGAAACAAGAGCTAAATACTCACTGTGAACAGCCACTTCTGTCTTCTCCAAACCATCTATAGTCAGACGGTTAATGTGTACATTCTGGATCTATAAAAATTGACTTCAATATAAGATTTTGCTGCCTTTGTGCTGTCAGCTAGGATAATTTTTTAAGTCATCCACTGCTGTATGTTACACATAATTGAAAAAATTATTTTGGATAGACATTACAATGCTCCAGTGACATTTCTTTCACTCGACCAGCAATATCTGTAACAACATTCATCTTCCCCATGATTTGGAACTGTAGATATTGTCCTACCCAAACAAATGCCCAGCAGTAGACAGTTAGCCTTACCTTTATTTTCTCCACCAAGGCTGCCCAAAGAAGTAGTAAATGTAGTAAATGCTCCATCCCTGGTAGTGTTCAAGGCCAGGTTTGGGCTACATGGTCTAGAGTGAGGCATCCCTACCCATGGCAGGACACTTGGAAGTAGCTGATCTTAAGGTCCTTTCCAACTCAAACCACTCTATGATTCTATCAAACATTTCTCAGGCAAGTAGAACTTCCCTCTGTACTAGGCTCTTACGTCTTTCCTACTGCTAGTTCATATACGTAAAAAGATCCATCAGCTATTTCTTCCACTGAGAGAACAGCCACCTCATGTTTTCCTGAAATTATCATACAGATTAGAGTAACTAATACCATTTTCCTTATTTAGAAGTCAACAGATGTTTAATACTGCATGTTCTGTTTAGCCTGATTTGTGTCATGCTCGAGGTGTCAAAACCAAGAGGCTAGCCACAGGAATAGCTGATGCTCTGGTACTGGTACCACAGGACACCCAACAGCCACACACCGCAGCAAGTTGAGACATTAACAATGAGGCATATTCTAATTTCCAGCTAGGAGCTCTTGTGGAAACCAAGGCAACACAGGAGGGCTGAAATCCAAAACTTTGTTTTGCTTGTTAAGTTCTAGCTAGCTTGTCTGCACAAGAACCTAGGCAAGGCCAGCTAACTGAAAAGCAGCCCAAGAAGAGGAATAACACTGCAAGACCATCATAGAACACACTCAACACTCCCCCACCTCCAGTTTGTTCTGGAATCCCAGTGAACTGGCACCTCCTCACACATCTAAACCAAAGCTGCAGAACAGACTGGTCAAATGTCAATCCTTGAGCACAGTCAGTGTAAAGCTGATGAGAGTAACCTACTTTATTACACATGAAATCAAACTCCACTTTTCCTGGCCTAAACATTTATGACTGAAGATACACAATAAAATTATTAGGCCAGAGATACCAGAGGTGGTTAACCCAAGTCTAAGCCCTTGGAAGAAGACTCCCTGACACACAGCTACCAGACCAGTTTGGAGCAATGTAAACATCTCTGTGGGTCCATACGGCAAAGAGCAGCACCTAGGATTTGAAAATAAAGGAGAAGGAAATGTTTAGGGAACATTTACTCTCCACCTTGTCTAACATCACATTTCCAAAAGTTCCACTGCCTTTCACTGTTAATCTATCTCTCTGCTCAGATACATTTCCAGAGACATTAGCGAGAAACTAACGTCCCTCTGTACCATCATGATGTATCCTGGCCCGAAGCACTTAAGAACATAGTTAATCACCTGCTCAGAATTAGGCCAGTACAAGAGTCCTTTCTCTCACCACAACTGTGTTTTCCTTCCTCCTGTCACATTTATCAGGACAGCTAAATGAACACAATGAACCACATAAATATGTGGCTCTGCAACCTTGTAGACTGAATTCCTGGTATTCTACAAGTTAAAGGCTCCTCTACCTTCCTATCTCTTAAAACCTAATAAAAATTATTTACAGTCTCTCTGGGCTATCTGGTTTAAGCCTCTCCAGCTCAAGTATGACACTTCCTGGGACACTATTAGGTTTCTTACGGTGCTCTGACTAGCAATCACATCTGTACCTGACTGCCAGGAGACACTCTTGGCTTAGCTAGCCACCTTGGTCTATTGCTGAGAGCTCTGAAATTTCTCAATTGAAACATTTGAAAGTTAATGAACCCTTCTGATATAAAGCTCCCACAGCTCAAGAGTTCTTTTATGAGCCCGACACACAGTGGATGCAGAGGAAATCCGTATTTCAGGCAGGCCTCTCTTTTCAAAACAGATGAAGGCAGGAGGCCGGGCTGACAATCAAGAGCTAAAGGCATGACTCGTAGATCTGCATGGCTCCACCATATTATACAATACTCAAGGCCACAGCAAGTGCCAGTAGCTTTTGTACAGGTAAAGCTACTCCTTTAATTCATGAATTGTAGCAAGAAAAAAAGACAGCTCACTGAAGAGGTATTACTCAAAAGCAGCTTCGAAGACACTTGTACACAAGCTCAGGATTTACCAGGATACTGTAAGCGTATGACAAACCACACATGATGTTTTTCCCCTCTCATTGTAATGAAAACCTCCATTGCCCCTGGGGTAGGGTGTATTTTTCCCACCTGTCACAGAGAGAAACCCAATGCTTTCAACAGGGCCAGCAATAAATCACAGGTACTCACTGGATGAATGCATGGCTGTTACAAATGCTAAACCTCTCTCTGTAAACAGACATCAAGTCACAGCCACTGTCCCAACGCAAAACAAATAGCAATAGAAAACCCCCTAACTCTCAAGTCAGCTACAAAGAAATGTTGTAGGGAAAAACAAGCTTTTCAAAGCAACAACCTTCTTAAGTGAATTTTCATTTGTACCTTGGCTTGTGTTTCTGGGACACCTTTTTGTCTTGCAGAACTTGCACCTGAAAGTAGTGGCACCTAGAAGTAAAGCCTGACTACTGTACTCTCTGCAATGCCTCTATCCCAGAAGCACAACCTGCTTCCATGTTGTGCTCATTTCAGTTACACATTCCCCTCACCTGGAACCCTTGCCTGACTGACACTGCTAGGTCCAGTGATACCATTGCACTTGACTGGGATCAGATTGGTACATCTCCCCCCTCAAACACACACACATGCAAAGTGCAGGGCAGGCTGGCCTATCACTGCAGTGGAGGAGGAAGGGACTGGCTTTTGCCTTTTGGGTTTGGGGGGTCCTTTTTTCCCCTCTTTTTAATTGCTAAGCCTGTAATTGGGATTGAGAACAGGGAGGGGGAAGGGAAGAGAATCTGGTGAACAGCTGGGGCCCATCACTTCTCATTGCAGGTCTTGGAGAGATGTGGTTGACAGAGTGATGCACAGAAGCTGTCCCAGTTAATGACTTCACCATTCTCCATCATTATCCCCATCATTTGGAAATTAGGAGGACAGAAGGTATTTACTGTAAACCTGCCACCTCCCAAGGAGAGATAAATAGAAACTGATAAATGGGATCTTTTGGTGCTGTTTGTCTATTAACCTTCTGCTTCCCAGTTTAGGCATGTGCATGCTATCCTGCCATTAATATCCAGTAATTGGCATACCAGTGGGCAACACAACCTTACCTTTGCGTATGAACATCTCCTGTGCAACATGCAAGTGCACAACTACACCTCCAACACAGCTCTGCTAACCAGGCCAGCACAGAGCTCCCGTGCTGTTGCCTGCACTTTAGCTCTCAGGTCAGAACTACCAGTGAGACCTGGTGGGTCTTAAGATGAGGCATCAGTCTGGTCATGGGGCAGGGTTAGGAGAAGGAGAGATGGGAAGAGAGGACTGTGTGCACATGGCCTCCCCTCCAAAGAGGTCAACACAACAGCAAGTAGATATGTTTGCACCTCCAGCTGAGCTGTGATCAGTTCTGTCAGCTTACCTCTAAATACAGCTCACGAATGCCTCCAGGGAAGAAGGGAGTCCCACTTCAATGCTCTCACTCAACACCAAGGGAAGATGGATTTTCCTCACTAGCTTGAAGCAAACTGTTCTGCAAAATGTTAAAAGCAAGCTTCAGAGGGCTCAGAATTTATGAATTTACTTTCTGTGTCAAAAAGTAGCCAGTGTCTCAGTGACTTATTTGACTAATATTTCTGCAGCTCTCCCTCACTGCAGGTGAGGAGCTTTCTTCCACCTAGAAGATCACAACTATACCCAGGAAAACCTCACCCCACTGCTGCTTTCTCCATGTACTACTTGAGATTCTTAACTGCTTTTACTTACCCTACCTCTAGGCATTTCCCTTGCAATCACTATTAGTTCCAAGTTCACATGATGTGCAGGTAGCTACAACTCAGAGACGATACTACCTGCATTTCTGAGGATGAAGAAGTTAAGCCACAAGCTTCCATCAATTCTGACACAAGCATTAAAAGATTCCCACATTATTATGATAATGTTAAACAACACCTAAACTTTTCCAGAAGCTCAGGAAAAACAGAGGGCCTGTTCTTGCATGCACCATCCTAGCAAAAAGGTGACCTGCTCTATGTTCAACAGATAGCTCCAGTATCTTGGAAAGCAAGTATTTCTCTCATTTCTCTCTTCTAAGCTTTGGTAACACCTGCAGCTGCACACTCATGTCCAGAAAACACTTTTCAGGACAGAAGCTGACAGTCCTAGTCTCAATTCATTTAAGCACAGAAAAAGAAGTACTTGCTCATTTCAAATATTTAGTGCACATACAGAAAAAGAAAGGAAAAAAAAAATGTCAAAAACTCTATTGCTACTTCCTGATGGAGGCTTTAGGACCCAAGAGAATCTCTGCTTACAAGATCCAAAAAAAATATATAGGGCCTTTAAATTTTGTGGCAAGAGAAGGCCAGGGGAAATACTAAGAAACCAAGTACCCTTACCGAAGAACACTTTGCAGAACCTGCTTGTATATGAAAGCCACCTCTAGTGCTGCCATTGCAGGGAAGCCTCCTTGAGTCACAGTTTATCCCTCCCAGCCTTACTGGGAGGTAATACACTTGGTGCATTTGGTGTTGGAAGACATGTGTAAATATCTTCCCCAAGTACACATGCCTTCAGTGCAAACAGGCATGACAATTCTGTCTTGTTGCAACCTTTCCCCTTTCATGTAAGGCAGAAGGACATTTTGGCAACAGTGGGAAAATCCCAGCTACTGCTACACATTTTAGGGCTTCCCACATCCATTAGATTTAAGAAAACAGTCCTAGAAAACTACCCTTATTTGAATACAGTTTGTGCAGGGGACCATTGAGCACAGGTACCTCCTTGCCACCCCTGCTGTTCCTTCCCAAAGCCAGCCTAGCGACTAGAACCCATCACAAAACCAGCTCTCGGGTGCCTCAACCCACTGCACCCACAAGAACCCAGAGCAACGACTCTTTCCTAATCCAGTCTCACCATCTTTGCCCACCATCTAGAGGTGCACAACTTTGCACAGACAGACAGTGAGTACACACAGAATGAGGTACCACTGGCTGGTTTGCAGGTAGGAGTTGTGTTTGCTCCTTCTGAATACACTGTCTTGTACGCATCAATTCAGTGCAGGAGACTAATGAAAACGTGACTGTGATAGTGAGCTCTAATGGTAACACAAGTATTAATTTCCATCTGTCTAAGCAACTGGCAGTGTCCATCAATTATGGCTATAGCCAACTAACAGTTGCAGCTGCAAAATTAAAAAAAGCAAAATTAAAATTTCAAGATACTGTCATTCACCTGAATTTTTTACAGTTGTAATTAGCAAGCTGCAGAAGCTGTCAACAATCAACATCAGCCAATCTGTCTGCACCAAGAACCCGACTGCCTGCCAGAAATTGTCTTGGACAGGGCTTTTTATTTTCTCCCCTTGCTTCCCCCCATTAATTTTTTTTTTTCCTTCAAGCCTCCCTAACACTCTCATCTTCTTTACCACCAGTCACTAGAATTGAATGTAAAACAGAAACAGACAGTATGACTGACATGTAACTGATATACTCACAATTATTTCCTTTCTTCAAATCTCAGTACAAAAATGTGCTGCCATCTCTTTCCCCATGACTCTGCTTCCCTGTCAGTACAGGAACAGTACTGCAAGCCCTTCATAATGATAAAGGGCCTGGAGCACCTCCTTTATGAAGACAGGCTGAGAAAATTGGGGCTGTTCAGCCTGGAGAAGAGAAGGCTGCGTGGAGACCTCAGAGCAGCCTTCCAGTGTCTGAAGGGGGCCTACCAGGATGCTGGAGAGGGACTCAATCAGGGATTGTAGTGATAGGACAAGGGATGATGGGTGTAAACTGAAACAGGGGAAGTTCAGGTTAGGTATAAGGAAGAAGTTCTTTCCTGTGAGGGTAGTGAGGCACTGGAATGGGTTGCCCAGAGAAGTGGTGAATGCTCCACTCCTGGCAGTGTTCAAGGCCAGGTTGGACAGAGCCTTGGGTGACATGTTCTAGTGTGAGGCCTCCCTGCCCATGGCAGGGAATTGGAACTACATGATGTTAAGGTCCTTTCCAACCCAAACCATTCTGTAATTCTATGATTCTAAGTGAATACATAAACACTCTTTTATTTCCTCTTTCTCACGTTTTCTTGTATGGTGGGTAAGTATAGGAAAATTATACACTGATGTTATGTGCTCATGCTCCACATCACTAGAATCCATCTGTAAATATAGAGCTGTTGCCACACATCAGGTCTGTATGCTGCGTATTTTGCAAACAGCTACACCTACTCACCGACAGGATGAGACATCAGGGCTTTGATTCTCAGGATGCTGTGCGTACTTGGAGCCTGCAAGTGCGAAACTGCAGTCATTCCAAGGCTGACTCGACTGATTTGGCTGAGCGTTACTGCTAGCAAGTACTTCCAAGGCGTGGGGGGAAAGGGGTTTCTGGTTCTGAATGGGGAAGGCTTGATGAAGTTGCAAGGCAAGCTACAGCAAAAGCTGCAGGGCCCTTGCCGTACTTGTGTGGGTGCGTGCCTGTAGACGAGGGCAGGTGTAAACTGTTTGGAAAAGCTCTGGCTCTCTGTATCTGCTGTGTCCTATCAGGATATTGATGTAGGTTCTGGTTCTCCCCCATGTGATGTGTCGTAAGGATAAGTGTGTGTTCCCCATCCTCCCTCCCTCTTCCTTTTCCCTTCCCCACCCCCCCACAAGCTGGAGGGCCAGAAGGTGGGGTGGTACCTCAGGATAATGGTAGCAGAAGGCGAAGGAGGCAGACAGCTGGCAAGTTCTGCCCCAATATGCTTATCTGAAAGAGGCAAGGAAAAATGCAGAAGATGTGATGCCTGAATGGCCCACTTTGCAGCAAAAAGGAAGATTAAAAGTAAAATTAGTTAACATCTTGCTCATTTCAAACCGCCACACGCCAGCTTTTTGCTCCATCCCCCCCTTGCCTTTTCTCTCTGTTTTTTCAGAAGGGAAGTAGGGGAAAGGCAGGGAATCTGGGACTGCAGAAATCATTGTCATGAGCAGCACTTCTGAAAGACTTAGCTCTCCAGGGAGTCTTCCTGCAGGCTCTCTAAGTGATCTTTTTGAGACAAGGCAACTGGCTCAGACAGGCACTCAGCCACACTGTGCTACCAGAAACTTCGGTTCACTCTACTAATACCGTATCACATGGGTGGGAGTGTACAGTAGGAAAAGAGGTACAGGTAACAGAACTGCTCAGTCTGATGCTGAAGGGAAGCTCTTAACAATGATCTCTTGGGAATGGGTGCCCTTAGGGTAACAGAAGACCTGACTGAGATGTTGAGGAGGGGAGATCTTGCTGCTGTCTACAGCTGCCAAATGTGAGAGCGCAGAGAAGGCAGAGCCAGACTCTCCTGGGAGGTGAGCAGGATGAAATGGAACACAGGAAATTCCAACTAGATGTCAGGGAAAAATGAATTCCCTGGGAGTGTGTTCAGGCATTCGAACAGGGACGTGGAGTGCTGCTGGGATCTCCATTCCTGGCCATGGTCAAAACTTAAATGAATAATTCCCTGAAACAGATGTGTGTGTTTACTTGACCAGCTGCTGCTTCTTTGGACAGTCTGATCAACACATCCGTAATTTTCAGGATGCTGCAAGCATGTGGTGGCTTGGTTACACTGTTACTACTGGGAGCAGTGCTTGAATTCCATGAAGAATGTGGTAGAGATGGCTTGGGAGATGGCTTGGGTTACTCAGCTACATGTGTGTATGCTTTGAAATGTGAACTAGTTCCATCCTCTTGTTTTTTTTCTTGCTTCCCCATTACCCTTCACCTGATCCAAGCATATGAATATATGAGGTTCAGATGGAGTATACCTTATTTCATATATTTGCCTGTGTACCTTTGATGGTGTGGGGAAAAGAATGCATTAACAATGGAAAGTTATTTAGTGCTGCATGGAGCTAATTGCTTCTAATCACTGCTTACATCAGGCTGGTTTTATGGTAGACAACAAACCTCATCATTGGATTTGCTCATTAGACATGCTGTAAATCACAGAGCTGCTCTGGCACCTTGCATATTGTGCTCCCATTAGCTATGCTGCCTTTTCGTATAGCCTCGAACAAAGAATAGTAGTCGCTTGGACATGGAGAGATGCATTGGAGTTTCCTCTTGGGAGTGCACCAGGGAATGATCCCTTTGAAGTTCCCTTGTAAAAATGTGCCAACAGGCTGTTGGGTTTAGGTGGGAAAGCATGTGGGAAAACTGTCAGAAGCTTGGTGAAGCAGCAGCACGGTGCACAGCCATGGTTAGGAAGAGTTCAGACAGATGTTTCCATAGCTGCTTTCCATGGCTCAGAGTGGGGGGATAACACATCCTTGGGCTGAAACAACACGTTTCAGCTTGGGCTGAGGCAGCAGTGCAGGCAAAAGGCACAAGCTGATAATTCTTAACAAGGAAGAATGCCATTTGAAACTCAGACTCAACCTGATGTTGTTTGCTTTTCATTCTTTTCTCTTCAAGAAGCTATCCTATAGCCCTGTTTGTTGTGGTGAGGGTCAGCACCAAGTAGTTCCTGAGAAGTGTGAGAGCATGGCTGTTCTGGTGTTGAATAGCCTGCTCAAGTGGAAGTTATTGCTGAGTTGGCTGCTGTCACCTTGGTGAAGGAGGCCTGTTCCATGGAGGAAAATAATTTCCTATCTGAGCAAATTCCCTTTGTCAGTTAAAAGAAGGCATCACAGCTACAGTTTGCATTGTGCTTGCATGAAAATTCTGCTGGTTTTGCTGCATAGAGCAGTTACAGAAAATTCCTTGCATGAGGGTAAAGGGAAAGAAGAGTGGTGAGTTTTGCAGGTTAAATTGCAATGTGGTGGGAAGAAGTTTGTTTTAGTTAGCTGAAATAGTGATTTTTTTTTTCTCTTTAGTTGTTCCAGTACATGTCAAACAATTAAGAGTAACTTGTTCATCTTCAAGTTGTATACTGGGTCACTTGATTTCCTTCTTCCTGATTAAAGCATGAATAAATGTTTAGTCTTTCTTAACAAAGAATCTTTTCTGTCACTTCAGTTTCTTTCAGCCATCCCCAGTAATCTGATGGTTTGTGCTGCTTTTTTTTTTTTTTACTATTAGCTTAAATGGAGTGTAAAATGGGAGTATGTGGTTCCTTTATGTTACTTTGATATAACTTTCTTACGAATTAAAATGGCCAGTCTATAAAAGTGGAATTTAGGTGGACAAGAGAGTTCAGAAAGGCCTTTGCTGAAAAAGATGATGGGTGCTTGTTTTGTCTTAGGATATGTGATCCACTTTGCTCATTGGAAATCTCTCATGGAGGATGGCATTTGCCTTTTCCCTTAGCAGTGCCTTGTTTCCTCTCCTGTATACCTATATTGATATATGTGTCTCTTATCAGGATCTGCTGGCTACATTGAGTGCTATGAGAACAAATCGAAATTGAGAGCAGCTGCTTTACCGTCAGATGCAGGAACACTGCTTGGGGTGGCATAACAGTTGCTGTTTATGTACAGTTTGAAAGTACAGTCACGCTCATCCATGTGGCATCTTTTGGGGGCACCCCATCCTCAAAAAGAAGAGATTAAAATGCTTACTGCAAACGAGCTTCTCATTTTGTCAGGCATGTTGCGTCAAGAAGATTTGTTTTTCTTTTGATGTCTTCCTAAGAAATAAGTAGTGTTTTGTAAGAGGTTTTGGCTCCTCTTTCTCGGGACAAATAGAAGTAATTATGTAAAGAAACTACGTTATGCTTGTTCAGAGGTGTACTGTCATGCAGCAGCACTGCCAAACTCAGTGTCTGGTGCAGCATGATGGATAGATGTGGTTTGATGAATGGTGTGTGCCTGGGCATCCTATTAGAGCACATCCACTCTGGGAAGATTAATTGGTTCGGATTGTGCCGGCAGCTTTCAGGACTCCACATTCTAGGTTTATCTCTCTGTCTTCCACATCAACTATAGTGTTGTATGCTCAAGTCCAAAAACATACAGGTGAATTAAACTGTTCCTTATGGATAGATGGAGGCTTTGACTGTCTTCTGCAGCTCCTGTTACCAGGACACAGTGGTTTCCAGGACAGCATAGGAATCCCCAGGAGCATTAGTTGTGAGTAGGAACCCTTCTGCTGCATTTCTGGCTATTGTTACTGGGTTTTTGTTCAGTCTCTACACTCCCACTTTCTGCTTTCCTAACACTCACAGCAGGTGGCAGCCTCAAGCATGCAGACCTAGGAGCCTGGTGCTGCAGAAATCCTGAGGCTTTCAAACATTGATAGTAAGGAGTGGGGAGAAAAGGCCTACAGCAAAATTTGCTTTTTGAGTTTCTAAATGTGCAGGTTTTTTTAAGCTTTTTAAGAAACTGCCACCAGGAGAATGAGCACCTTGATGTTTGTTTGGCTTTTGTTGTTGTTGTTTGTTTGTGTTTTAATGATGTTGGACAGTATAGAAACTGATTCATACAGAACAGTTGTAGATGGCATGAAACTCATGAGTCTGCTGAGGAGCAGAGATGGATGTTGAAGGCACCGAAAATTCTGCTAGTTCCTTTCAGTAAGAAATCTGTAGGTGGAGCATTTCAGTAGGGGTTGGAGTAGGGTGGTGAGGTACACTGCAAACAGTGAAATGTGGAGAGCAAAAGGGACTGGTGCCTAGGAGGAATGTATTTTGTACAGAAAGATATGACAAAGGAGAGAGAAGTCTGAGGGGAAGGTACACGAACACATTGCATGGATAATAGCAAGTGAAAAAGCTATCTGGTCACCAGCCAGTGACAATTCTCAGAGGAGTGGAGATTAAGGAAGGGCCAATGCATTGTATTCCAGATTTCTTGTGCTCCTAGGGCTATCTGAATAATTGATCAGCTGTCAAAAGGTCTGTATGGACAGGCTTGCTTGTTGTGTTTGCCTATACAAACACATAATGTGAGGCATCCCTACCTATGGCAAGGGGTTGGAACTAGATGATCTTAAGGTCCTTTCCCAAACCATTCTATGTATACATCCCCCTTCTCAGGACACTTGGCCTGTGCAGTGAGAAGCTGCCTGTGAGCTCTGAACGTTACACACCACTCTGCAGAGGCACAGATACTTGGAAACACAGCTTCCTGTCATGTTGGTTGCCGTGCATTGAAGCAGAGAAGCCTTGCTGCAGTGTGTGCATGTGCGGATGTCCTCTGCCTCCTGTACCCTGACTGTACAGTTTTGTAAAGGCAGGGAATTGGGAGAACAAGTGACAAGTGGTAGCAAGGGCCAGCGACGGGCAGAGGCAGAAAAAAAGAGTAAGAAAAAGCAAGGGAGGAAGGTAAAAACATTGGGAAAAATAAGAGGGACTTGAAATAGGAAATACATGATCAGATGACTTGAACTTCAACCGCTGACCTGTGGTTTGCATTGTGGCAGCTCTCATTCCATGGCTGATCTGAGATTGCTTAGCACCTCAGCAAAAGAAATAAGCTAAGAAGGCAGGCATCCAAAATCCAGATCTTATCTCCTCTATTAAGTGTATGAGAATCTAACAGGTCCATAAGGCTCTTGGAAACTACACAGGGGCCAGAATGGTGTGTGTGAAGAACAACAGTGGGAGGACCTATGGGTACTTGAGGGTGAGAGAGGGAAGACAGCACAAGACCCTAGGTGGAGTTAGTGATATACTGCTTGTGCTCATGCCTCTGCATCTGTCTCTGTTAGCTGGCTAGTTGGGTTTTTAAGATGGGGAAATTCCATGTAGACCTAAAGAAAATGAAAATACCTAGGTTATTTTGTGAGTGAGGCAGTCTGAGAAAGATGTGCTTGAGGGAGAAATGACATAAGAGATGGTGGTAACCATTTTGGAAGAACTGAGGCTCCCAGCCAACCTGTGAAAGCCTATGGCTTGTGGGCACATGAAATGACATTGTTTAGTGAGTTCTCTAGTTGTACGTTGCCATTCCATTTTGTATATCCAACTGTCTTTCTGCATTCACAACTATGAGGTTTTCTTTAACCATCCTGGCCTAGAAGGATCACAAGGCCACACATAGGGAAAAGCTTGTTCTTTGAGTACTGTGAGAGTTTTGAGCTGCTGAACACTTTGGAAAATCAACCAGTTAATTAGTTGCCTGATTAAGGAATCACTATTGGGGAATGTCCCCATGTGCTTAATAGAGTTCATGTAATGATACATAATCCAGCAGAGGGTAGGGAAGGATGAAAAGTCGGGGCATCAAAGGTTTGCAAATAATGCTGCAGCTTCTGCAGCTTGAGTTTTCTGGCAAAGCACATTCTCGCAGCCAAAAGCATTCGGTATTAACATCCCTCCCAGGCTGCTGGATTTAGCAAACCTCTGGAGTTCCTTTTTTTTTTTTTCTTTTCTTGTGTCTTTCTGTTTTTTTTCCTGGCCTCGTGTCAGACAGTCTGGACTTTTGGAGTGAATTCCTCTGCTTCTGCATGCAGAGCTTTTGAGAGATTGCTGCCTGCACTGATGTGATGTCCCTGTCCCCTGCTCTTATTACATGCATTTTCAGTTTAATAATTGTGTGTGGATGGCAGATTTGGTGCCAAAGCCCTGTGCGCACCCAAAGTCATTTGGTGAAGGAGTCCATTATGCTTGTGGCTTGCAGTGATAAATTCCCTGTGATGGTGGCAGCTCACAGCAGCCTTCTCTCATAATGGCATTCTGCTCTTGTTGGCAGGAATCCCTGGGCAGGAGACACTGCCCTGAAATAGCAGAAATGATGAGAACAACAATAGCTAGACAGCTCTGGGAGACCAAAAAATCATGGAGGGATTTGAGTAATTCCTTTTTTGGGATCGCTGTGCTGAAAGAAACTTGTAAAGGAAATGTGAATTGAGTGTCTTGATGTTCCCAAGGAAAAAAAAAAGTAGTAGTTAACCAAAGAAAGAGATGCATTCCTAAATTAAGTTTTCCAAAGTAGATCAAAGGGATATACCTGTAGTACCTTTGTAATTGCAGAAAAAAGCCTTTTGTAACTTAAGGCATAAAGGATGTGGCAGGGGGTGAGGGGGCCACAGGTGGCACATCTGAATCAGGAGCAGCTTCCAAATGATGTACTTTGTCAAAATCATCTTTCCTTTTGGTGTTTGGAACTCATAGGAACTGCACACTAACACTTGGAAGGGGTTTTGCCACATCTGTGCTAATCTAATTAAAGCAGTACAAGCTGCTTGTCGCGGCCTCAAATGAACTAGGGTCATGTCTTTTGTCAGTATTTTACGAATATAGTAATTAGGGCATAAAATAATAATAAAGAAAGATATCCTAAGTGGAAACAGTTTAGTAAAGTACTGTTAAGAGAAGATCCTGAAATACCCCTGCTGTTTCCAGAGACAGCTAATCTGGATTTATACATGAGAAAAACGTTTCCCAGAGGATGGCTGGAGAAACGGCTTATGTGTGGACCAAAACATTTGATGGAGACCTTACTATTGTTCATTCCTCTCTCCTTTGTTTCTCATCAGGTTAGTCCAGTTGGCTCAATCTGTGGTAGTAATGCACTTTGATTTGTGTGGTCAGGTTTGTTGTTCACAGATACGTGAATGTACAGAGCTCTATAAGGCAAATGAAAATGAAGCTTTGATGATCAGGAAATGGTTAATAGTGAAGAACTTGGAGGCACTTGGAACAGGCACTTGGAGGGTGTTATGCTGCCTGTTTCCTAATAATTAATTTTAATTGGCTGCTTATCTATTTGTACTGCAGAAGTGGTGGGGAGTCTTTGCCACAGACCTGGGCCCCAAGCTGAGAAGTGCTGTGAAGAGGACAGTGCTGACAGCCTGGTCTGGTGAGGGACCACAATGAGATTGGTGGTGGTCTGAGAAAAGAGAACTTGATCACTGAAGTGAGCAGCAGAGTTCCCTTGCTGACCATTTTCTGCACGCTCCTTTCCTGATCCCTGGGCAGTGCACAGGGGAGCTGAAGAAATAATAATTTCATCAGCTATTCAGTGTATTTTAAAGACTATTCTGCGCACAGCTGCAGAGAGCAGCACAGGCACACTTTTTTGCTAGCTAATTTATTAAAAGTGTGGGTATTTCTTTTAGTACGTTATTTGCAAGTCCCTTGCTCCTCTGTCATTTGCCCTTGGCTGCGGTATAACCATAAAACATTTACTGCGAAGCCATGAAGAATCCATATGTCCATTTGATCTGTCAGGCCACCAAGAAACCAGGCTTGTGGGGTAGCATAAGGATATCTGAAGGTGACACATGCAGTCATTTGATGAACAGAGATGCAGAAGAGGGTTTCTGGCAGCCACTACCTTGGCATTGACAACTTGTGATGGTGACCAGGTGGGGTGTGTTATCTTAATAGTCTGGAGCTCTTGTGAATTATTTGCTGATAGATGTAAACAGCTGTTATTCTTGGTAATGGAAAGCAATTAGAAACATCTGTACTCTTGGCGATGAGTAATGCCTCCCATCTTCACTGCTCCCAAGTGCCAATTGGAAATAACTACATCATCAGGATGGGGCTAGCAATTCGGCACTGCATTATGGACTGATGATTAGTACTGAGCTGTGAAGAACAAGAGGTGAAGCACAGTAAAATGAGCCTGTACCTGTGCTTGCCACACGGGAAAAGCTGAGGGAAATTGCTGATTTGGTTATGCAGAAAGAAGCAAGGTGCTTAACACCTCCCTATTCAGTCTTCAGGTAATGGGGTAGTCAGGAGCCTTGAGCTTTGAGGGCTTATGGGGCTGTAACTCAAGATCAAGCCATGACAAAGTGCTGTACTGAGATAGCAGTCTGCCACGGTTTGAGGGAACTGCACATATCGCTAATGCCTCAGGCAAGCCTGTATGTCCAGATCTTGGAGCTTGCCCACAGCTATGATGAGGTGGTTGGGTTGCAGGCGCTTGAGAAGGGGGAAGACCAAGAGAGACAGAACAGCTCAGGATCTGTCAGTAAGGCTTCTCCAAGAAATGCCTGAAGTTCAGAAGACCCTAACAACAAACAGTGACTAATAGCACCTTGAATCCTGTGTTCAGTTCTGGGCCCTTCACTACAAGAGAGACATTGAGGTACTGGAGCCGGTCCAGAGAAGGGCAATGGAGCTGGTGGAGGGTCTGGAGCACAAGTCTGATAAGGAGCGGCTGAGGGACCTGGGGGGATTTAGTCTGGAGAAGGGAAGGCTCAGGATGGACCTTATCGCTCTCTACAACTACCTGAAAGGGGGTTGTGGTGAGGTGTGGTTGGTCTCTTCTTGCAAGTAACAAGTAACAGGACAAGAGGAAGTGGCCTAAAGCTGCACCAGGAGAGGTTTAGACCGGATATTAGGAACAATTTCTTCCCTGAAAGGGTGGTCAGACATTGGAATAGGCTGCCCAAGGCAGTGATGGTGTCACCATTCCTGAAAGTGTTCACAAACCATGTAGATAAGGCCCTCAGTGACATGATTTAGTGGTGGCCTTGGCAGTTGGACTTGATGATCTTTAAAGTCTTGTCCGACCTAGTTGATTCTAATGACAATGAAGTGTCTTGTGCAGGGAAGCTTTTTTGGCTCTTTGGTGACCTCTGAGGTGTATTGTCGGAGCAACTAGGGCAGGAATCTTTTAGGTGGTCTTTATTCTTCTTTGTAAACCACAGCAAACTCCTTGTGGCTTCTGAATCACAAAATTTTCAGCTTGATTTTCACAGTTGGGGCTGAATGAGGGCCACTGAACAAAACTGAAAGCAGGGATAATTTAGTAGAAAATCCTTAGCTTTCCATTTTTGAATGGGTAATTTTTATTCACAATTTTTCATGGGCTCTGGAAAAATAAGAAGCCAGAAAAAACCCAGAATCTTTGGGGGAAAGGATCTGTTTTAACCCTTCCAGTAGGAAAGATCATTACAGGGTGCTCTTGGAGTGGTGTGAATCTGATTATTTCTTAAGTTGTAGTTTGGGAGTTGAGAAGATCTGTTAGTATGGATGAAAGTATTGGAAACAGGCAGCGGAGGAGCGTGCTAAGCTATTTGTACTTTTCTTGGCAGATGAGTTAGTTCTGCCAGGCTTTGTGGGTTAATTCTCCACCAGGAAAAGGTGTGATGTGGGGAAATAATTTGGCCGTTAACTTTATGGGGTCAAGGAAAACCAGGAGAAGTAACTTCTGCATGCTGTATCTTCACACATAGCAGGGGAAGGCTTCCTTGGCTGCTGTGTGGTGTGTTGCGGTGGTGAGCTGACCACCTGAGGATTCTTCAGATCCTGATGAAGTGAGTGAAGGATGATCTCTTAGCTTTGGGTAGTATTGGATCATTTGTAAGGAAGAGGGAAACTTTCAGGGTTTGTCCTTTGGTGCCTCAGAACTAGGTGGATGCATAGTTCCTATCTATGCCATGTTCCCAAGCTTTCCTTGAGGTTCCAGTGTTGTGTCTTCATTTTGTAAGTAAGTGTTCATGAAAAAGGGGGAGTGGAAGAGGTGGAGCTGGTCCTTGGTGAGGATCCTCCAGCAGCAACCTGTGCATGTTCTCCTGTTAGCCTAGGAAGCATCACAGACTACAATAGCACTGCACAGTGCTGCGAGTGGGCGTAAGGGAGAGTGAAGAGCATGAGGAGGAAGCCTTTCTCTAAATACACAGCTGGCTCTCAGCTGGATTAGAGAGGTTGAAAAACTCATGGACAGAGCTGGGGGAAGAGCACAACCTGTCTGAATCATTCTGGCTGTCCCAAGTAGTGGGTTTTGATCAGTGCTCTCGCAGTACCTGCTGCTGGGTGAAGGATTAGGATGGGCTCCAATTGCTGGCTTTTACTTTACAGATGTCATAAAAACGCATTTATCAAACCTGTTCAATCCTCCAGTGCTGCTTTTCCAGATGGGAATTACAGAGCAAGATTCAGTGAAATCTGCTACTGTGTTACTTAATAGAAAAGAATTACAGTAACCTTTTCTAATCCTTTCATTTCAGGTTTGATTTACCTGCTATACTTTGATCAGAAATTTGTGTAGTTTTACAGGATTAGGTATTTTCATGTCCAGTTCTGGAATGAGTGTAGTATATAAAATGTTCTATGATTATTTTACTTTGAAAGCTGGGATTAAGCTGGGATTCTTGATTAAAAAGATATTATACAGAGATGGGGGGGTGTGTGTGTTTAAATTCTTTCCTAGTTGTGTGTTTCTTCTTGCTTGGAAGAAGGCAAAAATGCAAGCTATTTCCCTGGCAGTGTGTTAACAGAGCAGAGGAATTTGGAAATATGGAAGGCAGAAATTTGTTTTACTTCTGAATTTCCTTGTGGGAATTCCCTTAGCTTCACTGCTTAGCGCAGCAGTAAGAACAGTTGCTTTACACGGTGATCAGCTTTTTTGAGAAAAGGGGTGTGATGGGTAGTTTTCCTATGAAAAAAACACCTTTTATCTTGGGTAAAAAATATATGGTCCCATTAAATACGTGAGGAGAGAACGGGAATTAGAGGCATGCTGCAGTTGTGTTGTATCAAATGATATAGTCCTGGTTGGCTTGGAGTTTAATGTGCAAAAGAAGACCAGAAGTTCCAAATGGCAATTATCAAGCAGTTTGTTTAATTTCTCTCTTGCTTAGGAAATCACTCTGAGGATATATCCACTCAGGAAAGATTAGCAAAGCTGAGGAATCTCCAGGTTGATAAATAGGAAGATTAGACAGGAACAGTGGGAAAGCTACTAAATACTCAAGTCTTTGCCCTGAGAGCCAAAATAAAAGCTTTTAACTAAGCACATTTGGAATGAGCAAGCCTGAAATTGCAAGAAAAGATGGCACAAAGAGGGAAGATGACAGCTGGAACCCAAATGAGCTTTTTTACTTGTTTCTACTTGCCACTGATGGAAACTTAATAGGAAATAAGACCAGGAAGAGGCAGTGCACCATAATTCTCACTGCTTTTGTAATTGAGACTATGTGATGCACTAAGCCTGCATGGCAGAAGGCTCTGCTGGTTAGGGGAAGAGAAAGACAAAACAAAACCTATGCTGTGCTGGAAACCTGGGTACCAAATCCTGATATACTGTGGTACGGGTTGTAAGAGAAATAGTTGTTAATATTGTCTTAGTCATGAAAACACAGAATCACAGACTGCCAACCCCCTGCCATGTGCAGGGATGCGTCACACTAGAGAATGTCGCCCAAGGCTCTGGAGCGTTCACCACTTCTTTGGGCAACCTGTCCTTGTAGATATGATAGAAGCACTGCCTAGATGTAACCAAGTCTGGGGAAGCTCTGCACAGTGAGCAGGACTCTCTGCAAACACAAAAGAAAAGGCAGTGTAAGCATGAGTATGAGTGGAGAGAAATGTAAGAAAGATGTTATCCTCATTTTAGAACAGAGCTTCCAGAAGCCAGCTCATGCTCCACTGGGAGTGTTTTAAAGAAGTGCAATTAAGCTCTTATGTATCTCTTTCGAGTTAGAAATTGTCAGAAACCCCATCCTTTATGTAGAGGTGTATGTGCACGTATGTCATTGCAGGCTGCTCTGTGACACGCACTAAGGTAGCAGGCGATGTGTTCAACTGTGTTTATCTGCAGGCAAGTGCAATCAGAAGGTCTGTTGTTTCTCCCTGAACTTCTGTTCTTTCTGAAGAGTTTTGTGAAGTCACGACAAACTTCCAGCTAGGTTGCAAGGGGGCTCAAGTGACCTGGAGATGTTCGTTGTACCTACTGCCTGTCCCCAGGGCACACTCCCAGGTGCTGTGCCAGCTTTTGCATGGTTGCCTTGCTGAAGCACGTACTGGGTCTCTTGGGCTTTAGGGTGTCACTAAAGATGGATATCAGGTCCTGGTCACAGCTGACAAGTGATGTGATGGGCTCAGAAGGAGTGCAGATGGAGTAGCCAGGATGTATTTTTCTGTTGTATCATTTCTTAACTTGGTGGGAAGTTCAGAAACTATTGTAAACAACAGGAGTACCAGGAGGCTGTAAAATACTGCATAAAAATGGATCTTTTCCCACTGCTAAGTAGTTTTCACTTGTATCCTCCAGATTATAGAGACTAATAGACATTTTGGAAGGAATTTGATTTCTCCACCTGAATTTCACCGCCTGCTTTTTAGTTAAGACATACTTTTTTAACTTGTTAATTCAATGTCACTAGTGATCTGTAGACACCTGGATATAGCATGATGATAAAATTCACGTCTTGTAAAAGTCACCTGCATTTTGCATACTCATGCTGTCATAAAGTAATGCAGCAGGAACATCAGAACATTACACTGAACTGTATGGTTATCCTGTATCTTCTTGCTGCTGATGAGCAGACCCACTATTCTGGAGGAAATTTAAAAAGGTAAAAAGCAATTCCAGAATGGGCAGTTGCAAAATGACAGAGGCTGAGTAGTAAAAACAAGTGAGAGCATGTTTGACACATGGTGGTATAGATGGTTGGGTTTAAACTTAAATGGGAAGGTTTGCTTATGACAACTATCTGATAGAAACAAATGTGTAATTTTCCTGGGTTTACTTAAAAAAAAAAAAAGGAAAAAAAAAGGGAAAGAAAAAGTTGAGTACAGGGATAAACAGCAAAAAAAAAAAAGGGCAAAAGGATGTTTGTCTTGAATTTTAGTGTGGCTGCCATTCAGTCTCACTGAGTGTAAATTTCTCTTCAGATTATGTAGTTGTACATATATATAGTTGGTTTGTTCAGATTTCCCTGAGTTTATTTCTTGTCTGTCACTTTCTGAAATCATTATGTGTAATGACTGGAAAAAAACAAATCCAGGCCCTTTACAGAGAACCTGTGACCATTTGCAGTGCTCATTCTGAAGCTGTCTTCCATACCTAGATTCTTACAGCATAGTTTTCTGTTTTGATTTATCCAACCTGGATACAGGATTGACGTTTCTTGTCCAATTGTCAAAAAAACTGACTGGCTTTTCAGATTTGCGATAGTCTCTGCTTAGAGTTTGGCACCAGAGCATTCCTGTTATTTGTTCCAATGCTCATTACCTTTCTTCTTCACTACTGTGATGGTTCTGTCTTTCATCTCCTCCGTGGTCTCTGCAGGCTTCTCTAGATCTGACTAATCCAAATGATTTGGTATTATCTGCATAGGTCATCACCTCATTTCTCAGCCTCTTTCCTAAATCGTGACTAATGACTGTAAATAACTCTGGTCTTAGTGTCTTGGGGCACCTCTTTGTTAATCTTGAGCCATTTTATTAATTGACCATTTGATCCTAATCTCTCCCTGCCTCTCCATTCATCCCCCTGACTAACTTGCAGCCAAAATGTCTGTCTGTGCTCAACTTCTTAATTCTCCTGGAAGGTCATATGAGGCGCTTGGAGGCTTTTTGGAAGTCCAGAATAAGATGTCATCACATACGTCTTCATCTTCTATTTTGATGAAATCCCATTATCTGGCATGATTTTCCACTCTCTAACCAGGCTCATAGATGATCATTGTGCTGCTGTGACTGCTGCTGATGGTTATGCTCGCTCCTTGTAGTGACTTGTTGGCTTTCCTAGAGTGGAGGATTAAGGTAAGCAAAGAACTTGTGAAGAGATGTATGTGACAGGGGAAGAGCAGGCACTGGGAAAGGGAATGAAGTCCTATATGCATTTTGCTTGCACAGAATTTCTGTCAACACGTCACAATGTCATCTCGGAAACAAAAGCAAAAGTGGGAATTGATTTAAGGCCTTCCCGACAGTAATACAATGAAGAAATTTACACTTGAAGATTATGTCCGAGTAGACCAGATTCTCTTCTGTCATTCACTCTCCCCATTTTGGTATCAGGTAGCTTTTAAAAAATACCTTTGCCCATTCTCTGCATTTTACAGTGGCTGTATATTTGGGAAAAGGAATGATAAGTTTGGTTCTTTTTTCTTCTCTCCCTCAGCACCAATATAATAGGCCATGTTTTAAAGGCTAGGATTGCAGGATATCTGCATAAGTAAATATAAATCTTTTTGGCATTTCAATTTTCTCCCTGGAAATCTTGTTTTGATGCTCAAATGCTAGGAAATTGTAGGAGCTTCTCTGGTTATTGCTGCCCTTATGAAAGCAGCTGTTCTATCAATGATGTGGATTTTGTTACTTATCAGGAAGGTAGAGGGATAGGGGTGATCAAGGTGATAGCATGGTTACTTCAATCCGTTGCTTGTTCCGCAGAGTATTACTGAGGAAATAATTCACCTCTGGGGCCATAACTCATTCCTGATGGTTGTGCAGCTTGGGACTTGTTAGTTACTTTTTGAAGGTAGTGGATGTGAAGCCCGTGTCTCGGAGGACAGGAATTTGATGTGAGCGTTTCGTATACCAGCCCAAGCAGTGTAAGTGGCAAGTACCCTGTTGCATGACCTTAAACAAGACCCATCCCCTGTGGTGCTTCCCCGACTATCTTTTATGTGTTTTGCTTCATTAAGACCATCAGTTGTGCAGGCAGGAATAGTGCCAATACCATACTTGATATTCTTGTTGAAGCAAGTCCAGAGGGGGCCATGAGGATGCTCAGGGGCTGGAGCACCTCCTGTACAAAGACAATGAGAAAATCGGGGTTGTTCAGCCTGGAGAAGAGAAACTGTGTGGAGACCTCATAGCAGCCTTCCAGTATCTGAAGGGGGCCTACAAGGATG
>JANHGB010052213.1:55788-72031 GCA_026283785.1 Coracopsis vasa | reverse complement strand
TTTCAATAACTTTATTTTGTTGCAGATCTATGTGCAAACTTCAATAAAGTTAAGCCCATGTCTGCATGTCTGCCCCCTCACCCCCCAAAAACTAAATGTATGAACACGGATGTTTTACAATTGCAACAAAGGGACTAGACAACAGTTACATGGCCAACTCGTATGTTCCTATATCTCATATATTCCCTCCCAGTTACTCCTTTTGACTTACTAATAACTTTATACTCTGCCTATCCACGTGTAACAGAAAAGACTTTCTTTCAACTACAGCAATTGCACCACTTTACAGATATAATGTCAGGACTCACCAGTGGATTTTTAAAAAATTCATACTTGGCATAATTTTTTCTAAAATACAGTTTATTTTCTTCTTCCATTACCCAATTTGACTGGACTTCCATTACTAATTCATGGTCCTCTATAGCTCTTCCTGTAAAAAAACACAAACAAATTAAAATAAACCCAAACCCCACATAACCTGCACCTTAAGAGCCTAAGAGTAGAATGTGAAAACACAAAGGTCAGGTAATAAAAATATTATTATATTAATTTAAACAAATACAAACAATGAAACAAGAAACCTGAACACGGTCCGCTACTTAGGTCCATGTTACACCAAACTGCTGTTTCACCACAGTATGGCCCAACTTCTGAGGTAGGTCACACGTGGGTTATTTTTGTTGTGCTTTGTTTCTTTTACAGGGGCAGCTGAAGGCTTTATTCTATTGCACGGCCAAATCCACGTTCTCCCTGCAGCAGCCAGGCAGCTCCTGCTGCGTGATGCATGGGGCAGCAGGCAGCAGACCACTTCAGCCATTCACTCAGCCTGTCTGGGGTTTCTGTTGGAAATGCCTTCCTAGCAGCTGTAGGACTAGCATATGCAAAAGGAATGGTAAAAGTAAGCCATGAAAAAAATAAAAACCAAAACAAAAACAACCTACAAAGGGAATCCTAATGTGTAGTTTGTCTTTGCAGTGGGGCGAGGGGAAGAAAAGGCAAAGAATTCAGTTGTAGCACGGCACTGGCAAACAGAATTGGTATTCTCACTGTTTTAGACTGCTTCTGCCATTTAGATTCTTGAGTGAGTTTTTCCATTTTACAGCAATATGAAATGAACTTAAAGGAAAGACACAGAATTTAAGAACTTTCCTGTAGACGTGTGGTGCATGTTGACATGTTGCATACTTTGAGTAATGCAACGGGACTACTCATAGTGCAGGAAGTTAAGCATAAATCCACAAGACTATGCATATATGCATAATTTGTGTACAAAATTATTTAAACTGCGTAACTCCCCCCTTTTTTTTTTGATACATTTCACCAGATTGTGAATTGATATTACAAAAAAAAAGAAGAAAAAAGAAAAAAAGAAAAAACCCACAATGGACATGCTTCCAAATGAGCACACTGTTTTTGTGCCCACTTGTATTTTGTTGTGGACTCAAACTAATGAGAATAAGATGGAATTAAACAAATTTGTAGATTTTATTTAAATGATCATTGGTGCCTCCATATTTAAATTACACTCCAACAATGAGTTACAGGTTAAGAACAAATTTGACTTCTAAACTGATGTCTCTCTGCCAGTTACGGGGTTTTAACATCCAATTCTGATCATGGTTTCAACAGGAAAAGGCAATAAAAAATTCATTATAAAAACCATGCAACTTACAATTTTCTGATCCTAATTTTCTAATCCCATTTTCTCCACTTAGAGAAATTTTATTAGAAATTGTTTTTAAAAGTCCTAACAGATAAAAAAAATAGCATTTAAAAAAAAAAAACACCAAAATTTAATTAAGCATAACACTCAATTAATATAAACAGTAAATTTTTGCAAGTGGTCCTGGCTCAACAAATAGCCTAACTTTCATAAAGTGTAGTGTGGACAACATCCTAAGAGATAAAAATCAAACCTCATTTGAAATCATTAAAACCTCTTTAGAACCACAATATCTTTCTATTGATCTTCTCTTGCCATCTTAGTCACTGCTTCATGCTTCCACACTGTCCAATCTGTTGGGTAACAGCTTTATTGTAGCCCACAAATCTATAAGCTTCTTCAGGAAGTTTCCAGCTAGCAAATTTAGAGACAATACACTCATACAGCTAAATTTCACCTCAGTGGGAAAATATCTAGCTCATAACTGGCATAAAACAAAACACTCTGATGATCAAGGAGGGCAAAGTTAAAACTTCCACTGAATTTAACTCATTGCTGAGCCCATAAAGACAAAAATTAAGGATGCTACATGAAACTCACATATTGTAAGTGGATTAAATGAAGCACACAAAACCAGAAAACAAAAAATACCCCCAAAATAGAGAAAGTGAGCCTTTGAAAAATGTTGTACATGCTGCTCTACTGCAAAACACATTCTTCAGATGCAAGAGACACTAAAGAACTGAAGCTCTTACTCAAAACCAGCATTTTTTTTTTCCTTTCAGTTTTATAGAGAGAAAGTGCTCCTCTGGGATGACATTTAAAACTCTTAAATGCTTGGCATTGTGACATTTAAGAAAATACCATTTCCTCAAGACTTACTTCTTGGTACAAAAATTCTGCATCACCTCAATGGATGGGTAAGGCTGCTGGTATTTCTTTATTTTTAAGGTGACATATCACAGAATATTCTACAATTTATTCAACTTACTTTCTTGAAGGAACCGAAACACCGAGTTAGTGTCCTCCAAAACACAGCCCTCTAATCAAATCCCTAAATGTTGCCATGAAAAAGCCACACTTTGGTTTAGTTAGATCATTTTTTCTCTTCCAGCTTGATTGCAAAGTTTCTACCTCCTTCTCTACCATCTCTTTATTACTACTACCTCTAACATGAGGACCACCTTCTCCAAAACAGAGTCTCCTTAACTATGGAAAATAACTAAAGCACATGAAAGAAGATTTAATATTGAAATCCAATACAGAATGCATTTCAAATGGCCTCTCTAGCCGCCCAAATCAGGGAAGGGATTAAACCAAATAAAAAACAGAAAAGCCATTGCTCAGTACTATTGCACAGATAATGCTTTGTGAGCCTTCCCACAGACTACCTAAAAGAATGCAGACAGTGAAATCAAAACAAGACAGTGAAACATAACAGTGATGTGCCTGGCCAAGGCACTATTGCCTACTCACAGAGGAATCCTAGAATGCAAGTCTATTGAGCTGCAGAAGCAAATTGAAAAATGTTTACAGTCAACATAAAAATTTCTCACCAGAGAAGGAAAAATTTCAGCATGAGGATAGTACTTTCTTTCAAAGGAGAACAGCTATGGGAAACTTCTGTTTTAACAGCCTGCCTGTCTGTATAGGTGAATTATATGACCCAAACACCAAGGTACCTGGTGATAGGGATGACATGGCATCATCCAAATCCAGGCATACCTCAGCAGCCTTTAACAATCTCAGACAAGGTGAAAAACATCTATGAAGTTCTTTGACTTCAGTAGCCTGGGACAACGGGACAAAGAGGGAACATACCAGAAGCACACAGTTCTGAAATACGTTGAGATTTATAGTGCTGTAATAGTTCTCGTACTTCGGATAGCTGAAATAGAGCCCAGGCTACCACAAAACTTTGGAGGTGGGTAGGAAGACTGAGCATCCCAGGTGATGGGGCAAAGGCAGTCGGTTGTGATGGGTGCCAAAAGGCAGGCAGATGGAGTACACCAGTCAGTGCCTCAGAGAGGTGGTGGAGGTGGAGGAACCATCTCACCTGCCCACTTGCCCTGAGTCAACACCACCTGGTCAGTGCTTGCCATGAAGCGTAGTGAGGACACGACAATGCTTAATGTACAACAGTACAGCTCCACACTAAATGGCATAGAGGATTGTGAAAACAGGAATATACAGACAGTGGATTTATGTTTTGGTTTAGGTGGAAATTTTTTTTCCTTCTTTTTTAACTTTCACATGCAGGTACCTCCACACAGAAATGAGCGAACACTCCAGTGATGTAATTAATGTCTGTCTTGATTAAAAGCAGAACACTGTGCTCAGCTCACTAAGATTCATGCAATTATATCTAATTCAGGAGTATTCAGACAGCTGTTAGATATTAAAGAAAATGTTCACTAATTGATGAATACATTATTAATCCCCGTAATACTGGAATTTACATAAACATACACACTCACAGTATTTCTGCTTTCTATATCCATTTGTTTAAGTTGGGAGCAGAAAAAGACTGTCCAAATCTCCATGGGTAAAATACACAACAAATTAATAAATAGCAAACAGTCCAAAACTAAATCATCATTTGAAAAATATTTGTTCACACTACTCATCCAGTGCTTCAGAACGTACTTAAAGCAAGTCAAGATCAATATGTTAAGTCTTTCAAACAAAACCAATCTAACACTGTCATAAAAATAAATCTATTATTATTCAGTATCATTAAAAACATAGAAGAAATCTCATGTTGTTCTTAGTAATGTTGAATTGCCATTTATAAGAGGAGGTTCAGACTGGATATTAGGAAAAATTTCTTTACCAAAAGGGTGATCAGGCAGTGGAACAGGCTTCCCAGGGAAGTGGTCGAATCACCATCCCTGGATGTGTTCAAAAACCAGCCTTTAGTGACATAGCTTAGCGGTGGACTTGGCACTCCTGGGACAGAGGTTGGACTTGATGATCCTAAAGGTCTTTTCCAGCCTAGATGACTCTATGATTCTAAGAAATTGTTTTATTTTAGAAATTATTAGTTCATCTCTTTCAAAAATTATGCCCTAAGCACACAAGCAATTTTTATGATTTCATAATCTTAGGAAAAGCAACTTCACAAATGATTTTATATTGAAATCTTCCAAGAAATCCTCCAGACTGAAGAAAGCACTATCTGACAAAGAGTGTATGAGCCACTATTGCTCTGGCATGGTTTGTCAAAAGTGTCTTCTTCAATAGTTACTACACTACTTAAACACTACACCACTTAAACACCAGCCACACTATAAAATACAGAAAACACTACTACTATTTATAAAGTAGTGCTGTCTAAATCCATTTTTATACCTCCTCTTCTGTAGCAGTGCTCAATCCAGATTTAACTCTGACCTTACTCTGAGCTGGAAGCATCTTACAACTGATACATTCAGTGCAAAAGGTTATAAATATCTTTGAAATGTTACAAAGCAACAAAAAAAACTGAAAAATGTTTGTGACTGCCTTCATGGGATAAAGGACCAGAAAAGGGCAGAAAACAGCTTTAGCTTTTGTAGTTCACCTTTAAAATATGGCTGTTCAACATAATACAGTCAGAGCTGCACAGTTAAGTTTATTTTAAACAAATGTGCAAGTCCAGACTCCCTAGATAAATACACAGAAAGAGAGCTTAACAATAGCTTTTGGCCATATATAAATCTCCACGGTGTGTGTCGGGGGGGAGGGTTGTCTGGTTTTTTGCTGATGGTGAGTGCTTTTTCAAAAATCTACAGTACTGGAGTTGCCAGGTATCAGTGCAGTCTCTTCTGAGAATTAAGGACTCCAAGGAGTTTTGTATGTGTTTTAGATGCAGGAAGGCCCCAAAACATTCTCTTTCTTAAGCCATGCTTTGCACTGGCAGCTGGAACTGCTTTTGAGGTTGCAGAAGTACCATCTTTGGTAACTCTAGTACAGTGCCAAAGTTAAAGAATAATACGGAAGCTTTCAGTGACATGAAATAGAAAGCAGATTTTTTTTTTATGGTATTTGTCTTCTAGTAAAGTTTTCTGATATAGTTCCTTATCAAAACCAAACACAATATGGAACTGAAAAGTAGTGCTGTAAAAGTAAGTAAGATTGTCTGACTAGAGTCTCAGTTCAATACCGCATCCTAGCAGTGGATTTCTAAACTCATCTTTTGCAGAGTGAAGTCTTTCATGTGTTCTGTATTTCTTACATCTCTGCAAACATCCCCTTTGTCCTTGTATTAATTTATCTTAATGTGTTCTTATACTGCAAAATTACATTTCTGCACTTGAAAAAGGTACAGAGACCAGAAGGCAAAACCATAGTTGTAATGTGAAGCCACGGATTACACATTTTAAACTGTGTAGCAGAAAAAGAAGGAATACTGATGATGTGGAAGGAGTTCAGAGTGTTTCATTTCCAGCAACTTAAAATACTAAGCATAACGTCGCTTCAACATAGTTCATTGGTCCATAACTGGAAGTTTAGAAGAATGGTTTTGTTTTGCCTTTTAAATAGTCCTGTCCCAGAGTTCACAATAGATCTAGCCAAACTGACTGCATTAAAAGAAAATACTGACAGCCTGCTTTAATGTTGTTTCTGAATACTGAGTCCTATTGTCCAGATATAATAGCAGTGTGTAACTGCTTTCTGTCTTTGATGTCAGAGGTTTTACTCAGGTGTGTTGGAAACAGCAAAGCTTTTGTTATCTTGCTAGACAAGCAGGAAATACCAGTAAACGATGAAGAACTGACAAAGAAAAGCAAGGAAGAGTGAGGAAGAATTTGCATTGAGAACCTTAAATGGACAGCATCTTCCAAATCACTCTTACAAATGCAGAAAAAGTAGTGTGAGGCAAATGTACTATGACAAAACGTACTTTATAGCTATGCTTTCAACAAAAACAGGAACAGAAGCACCAAGCCCCCGAAAGAATAAATTCACACAAGTCCTCCATCATTTAGCTTCCAAGCCTTTCTATAACAATTGTACTTCTATGTGAAAACGAAAACCAAACACCTTGTTTACTGCCATACAATTGTATGGTATTAATCTTACCTAAACCTGTGTGGGTAAGTTGTTCAAACAGAGTCCAGCTATGGTCATCAATGTAGTGGTTCTTCAGTATCAACAGCTGACATACATCCCTGGCTGTTATATCACTTGGTACTTCCAAAGCTCTGCTAGTATTGTCTTCACTATACACTTTAATTATCTGCAATAAATAAAAAAGCTAAAATATCCGTAAGTTTAACCTTTGATTCAGTTAGTCCAAATACATTCCTCTCTCATCTTCATGACTGAGACAAGAACCTATACATACAGGACGCAGTACTAAAGATAGCCATTTCTCTCTAGTGCAATGGTGTAATTGAGAACAAAACAGCTGAGTAAAGCATATCCCACTTCGAAATTTGGCTACTGCTCATCTTTTGCCACAGGACACTGGAAAGATTGCTGCATTCACTTAAAAAAAAATATATATAATAGAGAGGTAAATAAACGTGGTGAAAACGTACATTCTTACATAAGCTAAAGAAGAAACCACAGAGGATAAAAAGTGGAACTCGAGAATTTAGTGACTGCAGAACTGTAAGATTTGATACAGAGTTAGTTCAGAGAACAATCAGATTCAAGAAGCTCATAATTCTATAGACAAGAAAACAGGAAATGCTACAGACGTGCTTCAAATTTTCACAAGCAAGAACTGAAGCTATGAGTTAATAAAAATACATACAAATATACATAAAGAATCAAAAATATCATACATGGGAAAGAATGACCATTGTATGAGGACCAGAGAAGTAAACAAAATGTTGTAGAAGATGTAGATGTAAAAAATCTTATTATAAATATACAATTTTTGTTGTGTTCTACCAGCACTTTGTCCAAGTTTCTTTATTCTACTGGAGCGGGTGTGGAGGGGAGGAAGAGGAGGCAATGCAAACTCTCATGAGTTATCCTGTCATCTTCACTTTTAAATGTCAATTAAAAAGTTATTTTTCTCCACTGGTACATATTTTAAGAGTCCTTAAGAATGGGTGTACATAATTTCCTGAAGAGGTGAAACTAATCTTGCTGATGCTTAGTTTCAAATGAAGAGGCTGAGGAAGTCTTATTGCATAGTGATTGTTTGAAAGAAGGCATGACCATTTAGGTATTTTTTCTGTATATTCTTTACCTGAAGCAGAACTAATCAAATTAATCAGATGAATCTCTGAACTGGATGGAACTGATGCAAATCCCCACAGTGACTAAGCCCATTAAGGTCAACGCAGAAGGGTTTTTTTTCTGGTATAGGAGTAGAAAACAATTTCACATTCCTCACACAAGTCAAGAAACCCAATACTCTGTTATATTTCCTCTATTTTGCATTTTTTAAAAGTAGACAAAATACAAACAGTGAAAAATATTGACGCTCCCCACACAAGGATCAATTCCTATCTGTATTATTATATGTGAGAACAGTAACACAGTTTCCACAATAAAAGAGATGTTTGAGATTTTATTATAAACACAGGCAGATAAACATGAACAGTAGGTATAGAAGATCTGATGCAACATTGAACATGCCATAAAAGTCTTCCAGGTACTCAGAAACACACTAAGTTATCAGGTCTGGTATGCAGTAGCTTGTATTTTCAAACAAGCATTTTCACTGGAAAGCCGGTCAATGTCATGAGACTGGGAAGTAAATACAACAATTCATCCTCAAGAATCAGATTTATTCCCCAATATTTACATTTTCCAGTACTGTGAAGTAACAGTATTATTCATTCTCTACCAAAACAATGAGAGTCTGAATGTCCATCGCTAGCGCAGCGCTTGCTGTGTACTGTGCCAATGGAAACACTAAGCAGGTCACTTGCTACTGACAGTGGCCACAGGAGCAAGGAATTCAGCACAAGTTAAACTACCCTGCCTAGCCTGTCTGTGCCAAAGCACAGGCATCCTCAAGACAAAGGGCATCAAAGATGCTTTGAATTTATCCCCAAAATCCTCTCGGTTTATTCAATTCATCCATATTCATCAGAATACATCATACACCTCACCTGAACTTTATACACAAAACCTAAACACAGTTGTAAGCCCCTCATTAGACAAGACAAAAATTCTTAAAGACAAACAAACACGTTATTGTCAGTCAGTTCTTAATTTGCTACCTTATTAAACACATGCTGATTTCAAGCATCTAATGAACAATCAGCAATGTATTGTCGTCCTAACCTGTTACAGCAGCTCCTGCTTGTTTTGTGCTAAAGTTGGTAGGTAAGTGAGCAAAGAGCTGCAGCTTTATCTCTTGCCATGTGCTTCTTTCCCACTAACTGCAAAAATTCTCCCTTGACCCCCCCTCCCCCCAAATCAGGTCAGCTCACCCATGCTTTCTAAACATCAGAACAAGGAAAAAGGACTCCATTTGAAAACCACATAGTGATTAAAGCACCTTGATGGCCTTACTCCTCTTCACAATCCTGCTTTTCACTATGGAATACATATATGCCAGTTCTGTTACAAACTTTGGCCCTGTGTATTAGATCAGCATGAAGTCCATGATGATTTGCTTTAATATTTCAGCTAATAAGTGATGACAAGCTCAAGAGCTCCACACAAGGTTCAGCCATCCTTGCCACAGCATCAATCTCCAGGATACAGCAATCATTAAAAGTGGTGAAATCTGTCTCTACTCATGAATTGACCACCTCAGAGCAAGAGTCTTCCTGCAAAAAGAGGCAGACCTGGAGAAAGTAGACCCAAAGTTTCCACAGGCCTAAGCTGCATCCCACTACTAACATTCAATACAAAAGGCAAAAAGACCACATCGATATTGAATTGAATGACCAATACCACCAAAGCAGCCATGGTTGGCTTTCTAAGGTGTCTATGCTTTGGCAGCATTCCCAAGTGGGACCGGTTAGCAATGCAGCATGCTTGCAGTATGGTCATGTCCCACACACACAGACACACCAAACTCCTGCTCCAGTCACACAGAAATGATGTTTTGCAGTCCAGGATAAACTAGTATGAATTATCTAAAATCCTGCAGTATTTACATAGATTCAAACATGAAATTGAAAGAAGTGTCTAGCGTGCTGTGCTGTGAATGAGGTAGAGGGCTATACAGGCGAGTAGACAAAACAGCACCCCATCACTTAAAACATGTTCTACTCTGGACAGCTCTGAAGATCAGGGACAGCTTCATTAGCCTCTTCAGTTGGTCTGTATGAGGCTGAATCTAAAAGATTTTACAGGCTAATGCGCCAGAAAGGAGAGAGACAGTATAGAAGGGGAAAGAAAAGACCTAGTATTGGACTAGATGATCATTGTATGTCTCTTTCAACTGAAATACTGTATATCTCAATCATTTCTCCATAATGCCAGGGTGAGAATCCATGCCAGTGCCCTGGCTAAGGACCCTGCCAGCATGTACTAGCCACTACAGTTTTCTCCAGGTACTCAAGTTAGGTGTTGTGCTTGTTTCACAGCAAGAGCACATACAGCCCATGCTGAGGCCCTCGACGGATGATTTTTACAGAAATTCTTTTTAAAAGGGTTAAGAGTCACAGTGGAGATGACTACACTCTTATTGCTGAGGAAATAGAAAAAGAGTTTTTAAAATGCTGAAGACAGCAGCACAAGTCATAATAATGAGCTGCCTGCGGCCACTCAGTTCAGGGAGTGGGAAGCCTTGGAGGTGGCCTTGGACCACAGGAGCACAGCTAAAACAAAACAACATAACAAAAAAACAATGGGAAAAAAACCACCCAGAGTTTATATTCTCTGTGAGTATTTTCACTTGGCTTTCTCAGCATAGTGAAATAACTCCTGCACAAGTCTAGGACAATGGATCACCCCCGCTCACAGCTATGACACGTTATCTTATAAAACACAAATGCTGTGCCCTTTTTTCTTTCCTTGCAAGGGAGTCAAATACAGCTGAAGACGACAGTCATCTAATAGACCCTTCTGGACTTCTGCTACAATCTTATTTTAATGAATTGAACACGATAGTGTAAATCTCATGAGTTAGAGTGACCTCTGACATGTTTTTAATTAGAAAAAGTTGCTCATTCTGTGCTTTTTGCTGTGTTTGAAGCAAAGTCCCCAGTAGGATTTGCTGGGAATGTATTTGTCCCATGGGGATTGGTTCAGATAAATAAGGATGAATTCAAAATCCCATATTTTCTTGGAAATATGTTGCAATAAATACTTCTTTTGCCAGAAATAGGGGATGCTCCAAGAATTAAAGGGTGGCAGGATTATGCTAAAGATGCAGTTACACTCACCTCCCACAGAGATGAGGAAACCTGAGTGACCACCTCTTTATTTTTATTAGCAGTTACCATCATGCACTGGGCTGTCCAGTCATCCCCATTCTCTTCTATTGTTTCCCTGAAAATTTGACTGAGAAGTAGCACACAACAAAAAAATTGTTAATTGAGGAGAAGCTGTCATCACCATTTTCATTACTGCACACTCCTGAGCTTTGTTCAAGCTATTTAAGTTCCCTTGACTATACCTTTAAGTAGAAATTTTGAAAAAGTTGCCTCAGTAGTGTTCAAATTTTCCCTTTCCTGTCTACTTTATAAATATAAGGAGATTTTAGTTGTTCCCAGATCCAGAAAAAGAAACATCTCAATAGATTCCATTTAAGTCACTGGAAGTAAGAAATTAGCAACTCCAAGATCTTACAAGAGGAAAGTACCAAGCTGAGCATGGCAAGTACTAATCATTTTCATTGCCTATGGGAGCAGGCAAGGAATTACAGCCTTTCTCCTTCCATTTTTCAGCATATTAAAAATCAGCCAAGATCCCAGAAGTACGCGCAATGCATCTTTATCCCTCAAAAAAAAATATTTTGGTAAGAAATGTTGCTTCAAAGTAAAATATATTGTGTTTCACTAATCGTCTGAACTCAGAATGAAAAATCAATGTTGACAAATATAATATAGTATTTAACACAGAAAAGGAAAAAGAAGACTCTAGCTTTTATACTAGAAAATAATCAGATGGGGAAAAAAACCCAGAAACTGTTTAAAAGAATAAGTAAAAGAGCACATAAGGCAATCAGTGTGGGAGGAAGGAGGAGCAATAGAAGGCTGGACTCCCCCAAGCCTTCTTTCACATTCAATCATCATCTCCACTACAATAATTAAATAATATGTTTCGTACACTTTTAAGAGAGGGTGTCCAAGTCTGATTCTTCAGAATTTTCAAGCCATCTGTTTTGAAAGTTCCAATCTGCAGAAACAGCACAAACATATGGAAAGACCATACCCTGCACTGAGGAATTTCAAATTTCAAACTAATTCCTAACATGTGAAAGAAGCCAGGTAGATCCAACCAAAAAAGAATCGCTCAGCACATGGAGTCCATATTTAAGTGCCTACATCAAAATGGCCTGACATTTACATGATTCTTAATGCTCCCTTACAGCCATTAAGACAGTATAGATAATCAAAATAAAAATAAAAATAAAAATTTAACCTAACTCCTACGTTTAGGTTATCATTTCTACAATTATTTTTCCTCCATGAATAAAACACTGCACATTTCGTACTTACATTACAATTTCAGTCACATTTATGTTAAATGTAGAGTTATTGTATGCAAAACCAGGCCTTGAAAAAGTCTTACACTCCAGGGTGCCATACTTCCCCTGAGATCCTACCTGATAGTGTGCTAACCTCTCTCTTTAGTGCCAACTAACAGGCTATTTGCCTGAAGCATTTGTTCTCCAACTTCCAACCTTGCCCCCTGCTAGATAAACTTTTTTGCTTATTGATATTGGCAGAGGATAGGGGAATTTGGAGTGTACTTGAACTACAATGGAAGTACTTGGAAATTTCCAGCATTTTGAACTATTTTATGTCTTCTAGCAATAGTCTGTCTTGATTTTAGAGTGAATCGGCAAAATTCTGCATTCGTAAAAACATTTAAGGGCAGTATAATTCACAACTAGTTAAAAAAAAATAAGCGTGTCGATAAAGTTATAAACTTTGCTGTCTTCATTACCACGTGTGAATGAAAGACCTCCCTTTTAAGTATCCCTGTCTATAGTTCAAAGGCCAGCTTCCAATATTTCCATCCAAGGGGAGGATTTCAAGGCCAAAAAGACCCCAACCCAAACCAAATCAAACCCACAGTGCATATAATGGTAAACTGCAGCTGTTCATTGTAAAGTAACTTATTTTCTCAATCAACACAATAGGAGCTTTCCAAAATTTGTCCTGTACATGTCTCTGTGAGCCTTTATTCATGTAAGACCACTGACAAGCTCAAACTCTCTAACAATTCATTGATTTCTTGACTCAAAACATGATTATTTTTTTTAGGCATAAATATTCCGTGAGAAGGTATTCAAATAAATGATTAATTTTGTGGTAACAGTATGTGCACATTATCAATTAAAACAATATTTATTTTCTGGGCACTAGAGCAGCTGTCAATAGCTCACACAGCTACTCCCCTCCCCCAGATGCTTAGTACTGTCTCTATGCCCTACCTAATCCAGCACAAGACTGACCATCCCATGAAAAAGGAACTAAACAGCAATGTGAAGAAATAACATAAAAATATTTGAGATTAGCTATAGGGAAAAAGGTCCAATCCTCTATTTGCCGTCTGACTTTGGGCAAGTCAATATTAGTGCCTCAGTTTCCTTTTTGTGAAATGGGGCAGGGGAACTGAAATGTGTTTCTGTACAGCAGGGTAACAGATTGAACTCATTAGGATTTATAAAGCACTTAGACTTACTCATAGGACTACTGCTTTAGATGTGCAAATATGCTGTATTATAAAAAGGGAGGTTAAATTATGCAGATCTCCAAATTATAATAAGCTATGTGCAAAAATACACCACCAAATTCCTTTCAAATGAAGGTTATGACAATCACATTATGATATTAGAAAAAAATCGCAGAATGAGGACAAAGCTGACATGTAATCATCTCAAAGACAACATCAGTAAAACTGAAAAGAAACAAGGTTTGAAAGACAACAGGAAAGTTAAAATATAAATATTATTTAATCATGAATTTGATATATTCACATTTTCAATAGTGGCCAGCAGAAGCAAAATATAGTTATAAATAGTAATCAAACAGTTATAGATTTCATTTCTCTGTATAAAACTGAACAAAAGGCAAGACATAGAGAAAGCGATTTCCACACGTTGGACAATTAACTCATAGTACAACTACTTCTACAGCAGAAAGTGAGATTATTGTTAACTACACAATAACTATACTATAATTGGAGAATTAAGTAACAGGTATGTTGTGAAGTTCAACATCCTGAAAGAAAGAATTGCAGTAATAAACATGCAGATTAAACATAGAAAGTGAAAGTTTTATCACTATCAACAGCCATTACCACAACAAAGGACCAAATCAGGAGTAAGAAATGCAAAGGGATCTATAAAAGTAAAAAACACAATACATTCCTTAAAAAGAAAGCACATTATTTATAAGAAAAGGTGAGGGTGCAACAATTTATTTAAATAGAGTCTTAAATTATTTTGCCTTACAAGAGATTTTTTTCAGACTATGGAGATTCCAAACAAAAGCAGCTTAAAAGGTATTTCAAGTACAACTGGTAAGATGTGTATGAAAGCTGTGAGGAAATTTAAGCATCATTAGCAAAAATTTAAAATAATGCAATTCCGTGGAATAGCAGAAATGAAAGGAAATTAGCAGGTTTGCCAAATGATTAAGCAGTCAAAGAATCACTAATACAAGATAAACATACTGCAGAGCAGCTAAATGATTTATCTGCGTTATTTATTCACAACGGATATAGAAGAACATGTTATTCCAGATCTACTCTTTACAGGTGAAATAAAATTGTCAGTTTAAATAGAAAGGATGTAGGAAATGAAAAGGAAAAAAACAAATAGTTGTTAGAAGGTTATACAGTCTAAAATGTAAAGAAATGTAAGTGGCAAACCTGGGTCTATCCTAACATCAACAGAAATGGAGGCCTAGGCTCCATCTATTACGTCATCTGATGTGCATAGTGTATAAACTTCTGTTGAGTCCTGAGAAACAGGAACAGCCCAAGGGCTATTGTGGCAGATTTTGAGGTGTCGCATTATGAATTTGTGAGACACCATTGCCAGGAAGATAGGTAATAACCTACTAACACTACCTGAACCTGTCTCTGTGAAAATCCACTCTTAAATTTATGAGAATTTTTCCCCATCTTGCTCATAGTAGTTACTAGAATGGTTTAGATTAATCATCATACTTCTTAAAAATCTCAGTGGGGTAATGCAGTTCACATTGATTAGTATCAGCAACTTTTCCCAAGTCCTTCAAAAGAAGAGCTCTTACAAAAATTAAACAGTTATGGAGTGAAAGACTGCAAAATAAAGACAAACAGAATGAACAGTTCATTCTTAGAACAGCTGGCTATAGTCAAGTAATTTCAGGCTCATACTCATACTAACCTCTAAGTCAGAGTAGAGAACCTATGTCTTAGGAGCCATGATAAAAATAAACCTTAGTTATTTTTGATTACATTATTGAGTAATGTTAAGTGTATACACTAACATCTGACACAAACCTCTTGGCCCTGGGAAAGGTAAAAGGACTCCTATTCCTGTTTTCTATGTACCACTTACTTACAGACAGCTAGTCAAATATAGGTCACTTCTCAACTTCAGCGCACATTATGCATGTTAATCTAAACCCAGTACAGAGACAGGTGGATCTCATTTAGGAAGGTAAGACAGTTTTACATCTTCCTGTCCACTAAAAATAAATAAATACAAAAATTATGACAACAAACTATTGAAACATTGGTAAAATTCTTGAACCAAGGGAAATTAATGTAAAACCCACTGGAGAACATAACATAACCCAACTTATGAACAAGTACAGTTAACAAGCTATTCTCCCCTCTAGCTATGCATCACCATGTCTTGGTGTCAGAATCACCATGCTTTTTCATATAGCTCAGTATGTCCAACCAATACAGCTCACAGTACAAAGCTTACATAATTTAGGCTAAATGTATATGCTGTGTGACTCATAGTCTTTACTTGGAGCTACCACTTCTCATGAAATTCATAGAAAATTGCTAAAATAACTAGCAAGGTACAAAACTCATCTTGATAGTCACTAAGAGTTTCATATTTTGCCACCAAACAAAGTAAGATAAAGTTGAAAAGTCTTATTGTTGAATTAAAGAGATAATATTCAGACTGGGCTTGATTATTGCATTAAGGTTAATAAGAGTACTTTCACACAAACTTTTCTTCGTGAAAAGCTAATTTAGTGGAGATGAACAGCTTATTAGCCTTATTAGTAAATTTATGATATTAGTAACTTCAGTCCTTTGCTTCCAGACTGCCTGCTATGCCTTAACTTTACAGAGCTTTTACATATTTAATAGTAATGCACAACTTTACAGTTCATTATACTGATCTTTACTATATTTTATTATGCTTTATTTTTTATTACATTTTAAGATAATATATTACATCACACTATATGATATGATATGTTATTATATTTATTGAGACACCACTTGGAATATTGTGTGCAGTTCTGGTGTCCTCAACATAAGGACATG